>VZRH01008207.1:0-38441 GCA_013397555.1 Urocynchramus pylzowi
CAGAAGCGCCCCGGCGGGGCAGCGCTGTCCCCGCTGCTGTCCCGGCCGGGCTGTCTCAGGTGCTGTCGCGGGGCAGCCCCTGGCAGGCGGCCCCCGAGGCAGCGCCCAGCCCTGAGCCGTGCCCGCTCCCCGTTTTCCCGGTGGCACCGCTCCGAGCGCCGAGCGCGGGCAGTGCCGCCCCGCCGGCCCCCGCAGCGCTGGGGCTCCGAGCACAGCTGTGCCGGGAAGGCGGCTCGGTTTCCTGCAAACCCTTGGGAAATGCTACGGTCCTGAGTGGGTTTAGGGTGAAGGGGGGTCCAGTGCTGTCCTTGGCCAGACCGCTCCTGCCACCATGGGTGTTCGACTCAGCTCTGCAGCAGCAGCACAGAGCCAGCAGAGTCACCTCCTGGCTGCTCGCACTCTCTTCTGCCCCTGCAGTTCTGCAGGAGTCCCAGACCGCAAAGCCTGGGGTTGTCTCTGGATTCACCCTTTCTCCCTCCTCCAAGTAAGCCTCATCTGCAGCAACTCTAAATCTCTGCAAGGAAGGCAACGGCAGAACTTGGAGTCTCAGGCAGGGAGTCTGCCCACCCATGGGAAGGCACTGCAGCAGGGACTGCACTGGCAGGTAGAGAAGAGCCCTCTTTCTTTCCCATCTTGAGAGGGCACAAAAGCTATTGCACTCCCCCAAGGGAGAGACCAGCCTCTCCTCCTCTGCCTCGAGGTCGAGAGAAATGCAAAGAGCACTTACCATATTAGTGGCAGAATGAAATGCAGGTCTTGGGAGCACGTTTCTGTTAAAGCCCCAGAGAGGTTTAAATGGCTCTGAAGGAGGGGGAGAGGGGGGAGACCGGGGAGGCGAGTTTAATCTAAAGGAGCTCCCAGTGACGCCTCAGAGCTCTCCTGAAACCCAGCAATCTGATTTGGTGTAAAGCTGTCAAACTTGTGACGTGAATAAACAGCAAACTTGCTGAAATCAAAGTCATTCTGGTCCCACAAATCAACACAAGGAAGGAGGGAAAAGAAAAGGAGGGAGAAGGAAAAAAAAAGCTTCCACACACTTCAGGGCAGCAGTGAACTGGTGCGTCTGAGTTTCACTCCAGGAAATGAACAGGCATCCAGGGAAGCATCCCACATGTTCAGAATAAGGCTGCTGGTGTTGCTGGTGAGTTTTTTGTTTTGTTTTGAAGACTTGTTTGCAGTTGTAAAATCCAGCAGGAAGAAACAAGTCTGTCCAACCTGCCTGGTTTTGCCCAGCTTCTCAGAGGTGTGTAGAAGCAAATATGATTCAGAGCACTTCTGTGGACAGTTCTGAGGAGGAAAGTGTAGGTTTCAGAACAACAGAGTCTGCAAGGACAAGCTCCTGCAAATGTCTCACTATATCGAGAATGTTTTCTATCAAGCCCCAGACTTCCAGAAGATCTTAGGATATAAATGTGGCAGTGGTAAAAGATTTATTATCATAAAGGATTTACTACCATAATGTTGCAAAAGCCATGGACAGGTGTGTGAAAGGCAGATTGTCTCCATATAGTCACTTCCGATTTGTATCAAAATTATGCAGCAATCAAAATCCATGGATAAACTTGAGTTTTTCCCAGAGGGGAACAAAAGAAAAATAAACCAAAAAATCTTCACTGAGGGTCTGCCTTTGAATAGCATAGGGATGGTGGGAATAAAGCCAATAGCAGAGCAGTTGTTCTGGCAGGATCCTGCCCCTGCCATGGCAAGGGCTGCTCCAGGTGCTATCCCCACCTATCTGCAGGCAGCCAGGATGAGGCTGGGCCGAGGGCAGGCCGTGCTGGCAGATGGGATGGTCTCTCATTTCTCCCCTGCAGGATGCTCAGTGCTGTTCCCCACCAGCAAGCCTCAGGGACAATACCTGAGGGACAAACCAAGAGGGCCATTTGCCTTCCATTCTTTTATTACTGGCTATTTTCCTAGGTTGGTGCCCAAGGTAAACTGGCAGTTATACCAAATTAAACCCCTGCCATCTCCTGCCTTATGTTTTTTTCCAACAGAAAAGTTTTAAAAAGGCCTCGCACTCTCTCAGTCAGCTTACAGTGTTTGGGGTCACACTTTAGGTTTCTTAACCCGCAGCACAGCACATCTGGTGACTGATGTGATAACCCATTCCCTTCAGATGCCAACCCCTCCCGCACGGCTGGCTCCTCTGTTGGCTACCAAGAACTGGAGCTGTGTGACACACGCCCAACACGCGCCAGGGCCCAGCGCAGCTCCTCTGGCCCCTCTGCCCACTGCTGCGGAGCCGCAGGGCGCTGTGGCACCGGCGGCTCCTTCACACCGGGCACGTCCCAGGCAAGCACCGCCGGCGGCAGCGCGCTGGGTAATGGTCCGGCGGAGGCGGGCAGAGCCGGGAGAGGAGACGGCGCGGGGCGGGCAGGCTGGAGGAGCCCTCAGCGCTCGCAGCAGCCCCGGGCGAGAGGCGAACATCCCGTGGAGCCCGCCGGGCCCCGCAACCCCGGCCCCGAGCCGCGGCCATGTTGGGGCTGCCCAAGATGGCGTCATCAGCCCGCGCCGCCCCCCGCGAGGGGATGGCGGCGGGGGGAGCCGCGGTCTCTGCTGAGGGGCTCGGNACTGCCGGTGCCGGGAGTGCCCCGCTGCCGGTGCCCGGAGTGCCCCCGCTGCCGGTGCCGGGACTGCCCTCACTGCCCGGACTGCTCCACTGCCGGTGCCCGGAGTGCCCCGGTGCCCGGAGTGCTCCACTGCCGGTGCCCGGAGTGCCCCGGTGCCCGGAGTGCCCNCCGGGAGAGGAGACGGCGCGGGGCGGGCAGGCTGGAGGAGCCCTCAGCGCTCGCAGCAGCCCCGGGCGAGAGGCGAACATCCCGTGGAGCCCGCCGGGCCCCGCAACCCCGGCCCCGAGCCGCGGCCATGTTGGGGCTGCCCAAGATGGCGTCATCAGCCCGCGCCGCCCCCCGCGAGGGGATGGCGGCGGGGGGAGCCGCGGTCTCTGCTGAGGGGCTCGGACTGCCCCGCTACCGGGACTGCCGCACTGCCGGTGCCCGGAGTGCCCCGGTGCCCGGAGTGCCCCGGTGCCGGGAGTGCTCCCCGGCCCCAGGCAGCTCGGGAGGTGCCCGCCTGGCCCCGAGGGAGGGAGTGAGGCGGGTGCAGAGGAGCCTGCAGGGGTGAATATCAGGGTGCCCTGCGCAGGGGGTGCTCCCCATGTGGCCCGGGGCGGCTCATCTGTCGGGGCAGCAGCAGGGAGAGGAGGGCTGGGTGTCTGAACAGCACATCCCGGGATGATTACGGTTTGGAGCAGCTCTGTTATGAGGAGAGACTGAGGGAACGGGGCCTCTCATTAATGCAGATAAACATCCCAAAGGTGGGAGTCAGGAGGCAGGTGCCAGACACTCCTAGTGGTGCCCAGTGGCAGGATGAGGAACAATGGCCATAAACTAGAACACAAGAAGCTTCACCTCAACATCTGGAAGAACTTTCTATTGAGGGTGCAGGCACTGGAAGAGCTGCCCAGGTAGTGTGTGGATTCTCCTGTCTAGAGCCATCTCACACCCACTGTAAGCCGCTGTTGGTTCTGCACAGCTGGTGTGGTGTTGGCTGGGGGCTGACAGTGCTTGGCTTTCTGAGCTCCAGGAATTCAGGTCAACTCACCGAGGCTGATATGCTGGGGAGTGAAAGGTGGTAATGGGTAAAAGACAACCAAATCAGAGCCCTGGTAGGTTTGGGGAGATACCCTTTGGGTGACTGCCAAAGAAAGAAAATGCTGTTGTTGTAGGAGAGAAACATCTCATTTTGCAAAATGATGCTTGGATGATCACACATGATGGTGGAAGAGGTTGAAGTCACAGTAGCAATCACATTGATGTGTGTGTGTGTAAAACAAAACTAAGTAACAATCATCTGCTGATTTTCCTCTTCATCTGGAGCTTTTACTGCTTATTGCAGTTAATAATGGATCTCTTTAATTGGGAATAAAGTTCCGGGGGAAAACGTTTATCAAGACTACAGTATTGCTTCAGTGGAGATTTCTCTTTGAATGTCATAGCAGCTCTTTTCTGAAGTTCTGGGAACACACATTTGAGTGTATTGCAGTGTGTTAATTACTCTATGTTCTTTGTACCTATATTTTCTTTTGTAATTTCTATGATGTTTTTTGTTTAAACAACAGTGGTGAAGCTAATCCTTCAGATTAATATTAAAAAAACCATCCCAAACCTTTTTTCTGGTTTATCCCTTTTTTATGTAAAAATGGCCTTAAAGTTGCATTTGCATCATAGTGAATGGACTCTCAGAAGGGGTGGTACACAGAAGAAAATAATACTTACAAATAGTTTTATAGATACAAAATATATGTATATTTTTATATATTATATAAATACAAGTTTTATACCAGGCTTATAACAGTTACAGTATGGGTTACTTTGTGTGCTGACACCTGCAGTGGTGTCCAAACCCACCCCAAATCCTCTTTACTTCTGCCATATTACTGCTACAGTGCTTCTTATCCATGTTGAGAGTGGTTAAGTGAACCAGTGACAAAACAGAGGCTCACTTATAACTCAGGACATTAACCTATAGACAGGTACACACAGGTACCTGGCACTTGCATGAATCTCTGATCATGTTTGTTAACCAAAGGTGTGAGAAATTAAACCTGATGAGACTGATTTGCAGAACTGCTTTTGAAAGGGAATTTATGCAGATACAGGTTCTGGCTGTTTTTCTGATCAGTCTTCCTCCTTGAACGCAGGACTAAAAGGCACTTCCCAAATCCAGTCCCCTGCTGTTGAGACATTCTTAAACTTTTCAATCTCCCTCTTAAAACTAATTAGGTTATTTTCCTTATGTTATTCCCACTGTGAGGCTACACCATACTCTGAGCTCTGATGGCTGGACACTTTCTAGTTTCCAGGCTGAATGAATTCATAGTAGGTATAATCCCTTTTGTCCTTGTGCCAAACTCTTGCTCTAGTTTAGACACTTCATCTCCCTTTCCAGTGTTTAGCCTTGATGTCTTTGCAAAGCACTGTCACACATTGCTTTTTTCTTTAGGTCAAAGAAGGCAGGTTCTTTTACAGTCTTTCCTAACCTTAGGAACCCATCTCTGAAAATATTCCCACTGATATTAACCTGTTTCTCAGATGGATGACCAGTGTTACTCAGGTTGCTGTGTAACACACCATTGTTTAGAGAAAAGTATGAAGAAATCTTTCTCTTTTATATCTTCCTGGTATATTTTAGGGCAGCCTTTACCTTTCTCATCACTCTCTCACACTGGTTACTAGTCTTGAAATCACTGTCAGGTGGCAGTGAATACACCTGTGGGCTTTATTTCCTGTGAAATGCAGTTAAGTCAAACTGAGTCTTCAGTGCTATTGGGCTCCAGCTCTCCCGTGTTGATGCTTCTTGGTACTGTGGAGTTCCACAAGTGTTTGGAATGAAGAAAAAAGATGACTACAAGATGGAAAAATTGCAAAACACTTTTCTGGGTTTACCTGCAGTTTCTCACAGCAGGAGTGGTGAGTCAGTGACTAAAGGATGGAATTTATCTGAAAAAATTGAAGGTTTTCTAAATCGATAATGGCCCTTTTATGTATAGAATATCCGTACAGGAGAAATATTTAAGGGCCATGTTTGAATAACATCTGTGCCATGTGTTGTGTCCACAAGTGCTCCCCCATCTGTTATCACCCCTGCTAACAGCAAATCTTGGGTCTCCCCTGTGGATGTAGCTGTTGTTTCAAAAGGAGCAGCAGATCCCTGCTTTGAAGAGAGGTCTGTTGGGTAAGCACAGATAACTGCTTGTGAAGATCCAGGATTTGTGATGCTGGTACTGCTTTTTAGTGTTCAGAATTTCACTCCAGTTTCCAATCTGATGTTTGTGGTTTTAGCTTTTTCTGGTTTGCCCTGTGTGCCATTTGATGTGTTATAAACAAGCATCTGTGCTGTGTTTGTCTGGATTTGTGCAATTGTTTTTCTGTTTGCCAGCTATTTGAGAAGCAGTCCTCTAGATTGCACTTGATTGCAGCCTCAGGTACAGGTATGAGGTTTCCTTGAAATGGAAAGGCAAATGGAAAAAGTGCAAGTTTTATGAGCATAGAATATATTTACAGAATTCACTGCTTGCAAAATGTCATTGAGAGTGAGAGGATAAAAAAGATAATGAGTTTTATAAGTCTTGTTTTTTCTTTTGAATGCTTTCATTAATTTTACTGGGCATATTGATCTTTTGTCAGAGGAGGACATTAATTGCACTTGTTTAGTATCCTATGGACGTGTTCTCTCAGAACTCATTCCAGGCTCTATTTATTGCCTGCTTCTTGCCCTTTCCTTTGGCTGGAATTGTATCATAAAAGAACCCTGAGGCCCTGATCTTAAGGCTGGCTTTTGATGAGCTGATTGGTTCTCCTGAAAACTGCAGGTGAGAATTTGTTAGTGTTGCCAATCTGATTGGTGTATGGAAGAGAAATATTTTCTATTCCTGGGTCTGCTGTTGTACAGTTTTATAGTAGCCCTTAAATGCCTGAAACTTCAGAACACCACCCATTTACGGTATAGACCTAAGTCAGTCTCTGCAGCTTTGTTTCAGTTCCTCATCTATCAGTCAAGACTGGTGTGTCTGCTTAGATTTCACATTTCTGTAATAAAAAATGTCCTCATGTAGCCCCTGGCCAAATGAATCCCTTTGTTCTTGGCTGAGACCAATTGGCTCCAGAAGAGCAAATTAATTGTGAACTGATAATTTTTCGTGATGTTGGGGGATTAATTGGATGGGAGCTTTAATATAAACCATGATGTAGTTATGGAAGCAAAGCCTGTTCTTGGCTGGCATCAGCAGCATGCTGCTGCTGTCCATGTCCCTCATTCCAGAGGTTCCCACTACACTGAGCTGCCATGCTGCAGCTAAGTAACCTTTACACCATAGAAAGTGATTCAGCAGTGCAAACAAAAGCCCTGAGGTAGTCCCAGGGTTAAATAACAGATGGCAGAAACAGTTTTTCTTGAGTGTGCTCGGAGTGTTGACCATCGTGGTTTGGGGGAAATTGTTGCGCCTACAAGAGAAAGAGCCGTGTGCTAAAAAGCCATGTTTTTCTCCATGGTGTTTTCTGTTGAACTCAAACTATTTTGCAGGGACACCTGCCAGAAAAGCTTAGCTCACGGGTTTAGTCCAAATTAGGTTGAATTTTCATGGGACCAGATGCAGAGCTGGATGAGGCCTCGTGTCTAATCATCCACTGATGTGTGCATCTGCCTGCTTTTAACCTGGCCTGCGAGCTCCTCCTGTGTGAACGGTGCTGCCAGCCCAAAGGACTGGGCTTCACCTATTGAACAGTGCTTTTCCTCTTGGCTCTGGCTCAGGAGCTGGCAGTCTGGCTTCTCTCCATCTTGCTTTGGGTGCAGAGCTGGGCACTTTCCATTCTTGGCTGGCAGTTGGGATGTTTGGCAGAGATCTCTGATCTGAGTAAATACGTGTGAGGGCATCTCTTCGTTGCAGAGCTGTGTGGCATTGCCTTCCCTAATCAATAATGAAAGAAGGATTCTAGGACGTGTGTAAATGTGTTGGAGGTCAGAAGGTGAAGGATGTTGTTGTCATGAGCTGAGAAAGATGTCAGGGTTTTTGTGCATACTTTTCAAAGGCTGAGTTAAAGCAATAAGTCACTGGGGAGATATCCTAGTACAACAGCTCAGTCTGTATACACAAAATTTCCAGCTCCTAGTCCATGCAGGTAGTGTTCGATGAACTGGTGATGAAAAGGAATTAGTTGGCTGGTAATTCATCTAAAAGATTGGCAGAGGATTTTACAGGCTTATACCAGGGCTGGCTGGAGACAATAATCTCTTTTCTCAAAGAATGCCAAGGTCCTGACGCCCAGCTCGTTGGAATGAAACCTGAATGCTTTTTAATTCTCTGTGAGAGATTTTTTTCTTTCCCCTCTTTGGTTTTTGTTTTTAGGAAGGAACAAAATGTTTCATTGTGATTTTGTCAATTATTTTGATATAATGGATTAAAAGAGTAAATGTCTTCCAAATCCCAAGGCCTTTTAAAAGAATTCCATTCAAAACACATCAGAGCTGTTTTCTCCCCTGAATTTTTGCTGAAATTTAATTTTAACCAAAAGTTTACACACTTCAATGGCAGCATGACTTCCCCTGTCGGAATGATGTGCAGTGGATAATAACTGCAGACAGGATTTTTTTGGGTCTGGTTATATTTTATGCTGTCTTGGAGGAGAAAGGGGTGGGGGGAGGTTTGTATCCATTTGGCAGCCTCATACTGTGCCGAAGCAATGTAAAAAGGCCTGAGAGTGAATAAGAAACAAGAAAAGTATTTGGTTTTTAACTGCTCCTGGATGAGAGAGCAGGATTCATCCATGCCTTACTGTAATTTTGCAATTCCATTGCAAACTGTAATAGTACAGCAGGGAAAGAAAGAAGAGGTTAGTACAGTGCAACAGAGCAGGCTTTGGGGGAGATGTTCTCCTGGCTCCAGGTTCTTGTGTCTGAGTCTCCTGAAATCAGTGGCAGGAACAGAAATTTAAATGGCAGCTGTTGAGCTGCCCAGAAGCTCATGTTGTGGGTTCTGTATCATCTCTCCTTTCTCTCTTTCTAGTCAGACAGAAATGAGACCTCTTGCCACCCACAGAAGCTGCAGTGACTGGTCTGTCATCCATGGCCAGCACTGAAGCTCAGCAGACTCCTGACATGCACATGGGGACCTTGTTGGCTCTGGTTGGTGTTTGCTGACCCCCCCCTTAGAGCTAGAAAGGTGTAGTGTTGTTTGAGAATTTGCAGCTTCATTTGAACTGAACTAATTTAATCTGTGATTATTTAGCTATTAGCTGTTGGATGTTGTTTTGCAATTCCACAAATTTTAAGAGAGTTTGTGTTCAGGGACAGGGCTCAGACCTTTCTGTAATCTCCAGCACCCAGGAGATACAAATCTACAAGGAAGAGTCAGGGCAAGCACCCTTGGTGCCTTGGGCACAAAGTAGTGGGGCCCCCTGGAACAAAATACTTCACTGGGAAACTGAAAGACCCTACAGTGCTCCATTCTGGGTTGGCTGCCAGCCTGCAAAGTGCCCTTCAAGCTTATATTGCTTTGTTTATCCTAAATGTGTGGTGAGGAAGATACTATGATAGATGTTCTTACTGAGGAATAGCCCTCTGTAATTGCTGTCAGTTTTATTTTCAGGAGTAACACTAATTATAGACTTTATTATTTCAAAGATGTGGTTTGGTATCATGAATTTGGAGGGTGAGCTTTGCTCACCTCACATTGCTGAAAATGTTTTGGTTTTCATGCACTCCTGGACCCTGGGATGTTTTATAGAAGGATGTTGCAGGTGGACACTAGAGGGCTTGCTAGCATCTCTGCCTCTGCTCCCACCCGGGCACAGCAAGAAGGTTCTGCTGAGTAAATCAGGAAGGCTTCACTTAGGATCTTACAGCTGAGTTTAAGTTTTGAGGATGGGGGAAACTGAGCAACATGGGGGAAAGGAATTATTTTGTGCTGCATTTTCAAAATTCCATTGGCTCCAGGAGGATGATAGCACTTTGCCTTATGGCAATGACCTTTTCGGGTGCATTTTCAACCAGATAAATTGCCAGTGGGAGCACTGCCAGCTCAGGCTGTGTTTCAGTTAAAGTCCAGGCAGGCAGAACAATCCCAGGCTGAGTTAGCTACAGGCATTTCCGCATTTAGTTGTGGGCGATGTTCAGGCTGCCATTGTAACTTTGGCTCTGGATTCAGGTGTTGTGAATTGCTGTGTAGAAGCTTCCAGCACTCTCCACTGCCCACAGCAAATCTGCCTTAACACCCAGCAGTGTGACAGTTGCCATGTGCTTTCCCAGATCCAGGAATATCTGACCTGTCACAGCACTTTGCTCCAGCTGAACACAGCTTTGTGTGAGCGCGCTCACCTCGAGAGCTCGCGGTGTGTCCAGCCAGACTCATCCTGGCACCACTGTCACCTATTGCTCTGCTTTACCTGCTATTTAGGCTGCAACTTAACAGTGACTGGTTAAAAAACAATTATATCACTGGGTTCCCCCTTCAGCTTGTGCTAAGAAACCTTCAATCACAGCGCTGGGCAATAAGAGGCAGAAAGGCTCTTATTAATTAATGTGCTGCCCACAACCAGCCTTGCAGCAATGGGTTAAGCAGCACCATCCCTGTGGATGGTCACTCACCAAACTGTTTTTGGAGTTGACCTGCTAGGATTTCTCCCTCTCCTCCCTCCCCTTCCTCTTCTCTCTCTCTTTCTTTCTCTTTATTCTTTGCCTCAGGTCTCTTGATTTCATGCTGGCTTTCTAAATTGAGGATAAAGTTAATTCAGTGCACAATGCCACAGCTGGAATGAAATATGGCCAGTTGCCTGTGTGGAGGGGAGGGCCCCGTGCTGGCTGGGGGTGGCTTGTTGCATCTCCTAAGGCCACTATGGGCTGTCACTGATTTATTGATAGTGCTTCTAGCAATAAAGCAAGAAGTTAACTAATTATGAACATATGGTTCAGCTCACGCTTGACTCAGCAGCCACCTTGTTAGCCTGGAGCTGCCTAGGTGTTCAGAAGCAGGAGAGGAGGGAAATTTTGGGTGGAAGGTGTGGTCCAAAGTCCCACTGACAAGCCAGAGGGAGACTTGATTGATCTTAATCTATTCTTTTTGTTAGGAGGCAGCATGCTGCTGTCAGGAACAGCTTGGCAATAACAGATTTGGGGCCTCTAAGTCCTTGTGGTTATAGCCAGCATGCGCCACTCGGTCAGCTCCTTGCCTGCTCTGTACTTAATTGGTCTCAATGGTGGGGTCTGAAATGAGATGGTAGTTCAAGGTGCAACACATGCTGTACCTGAAAGTGCAGCCTGGGAGCTGCTGCACAGATGTCAGCTTTTTACCAGTGGGCTTAGCACTGGGGACCCGGAGGGTCTGCACAGAAAGGGACAAGGGCTGTCTGAGAGGACCCTGCCGATTTTCAGTGCTTAATATGGAATTAATTAGAGGAAAACTTTAGAGAGGAGGAGTGTGACTGGTAGAGGAACAAGGAGGGAGGCGCAAAGAACTTGTTAGGAAGTTAATCAAGGTGGATTGCAATTTTGCCTGCATTGAGTGGTCAGCATGCATAGTCTGGACACAGGAGAGTCTTTAATGGGAATTGATACCAGCCAGAGGGGGGAGGAGGGTGTCTCTTTCCGTCCATCTGTTGGTCTTTCACAAGTGAATTGGTCTATGCCACAGGATTCAAAGCAGTGTAGTTAGAGACTGGTTCTTTGTGGGCGTAGATAGTCTGCAGAAGAAGTGAGCTTATTTCTGCCCAAACTTTTAAAACAATTTTAGGGTTCTTAGACTTCACTTAAGTGCAAATGCTGAGTGTAGAAAGAAGGCAGTTCTAATAACAGGCATCAAAAAGAACTCCAGGGATTAGTGATTTGACACAGCCAACAAATGGATCCTTTTATGACTACCTAGACAAAGCAAAAGTGAGCAGAGGGTGCTCTCTGTGTGCTGGGGTGCATTAGCAAGACCACAACCAGCAGGCTGAGGGAGATGGTTGGTAACCTCTACTAGGCACTGGTGAAACTGCACACAAGGTACTGCATCTGGTTTTGGTCTTCACAATGCAAGAAAATTGTTGTCAAACTGGAAAATCAAATAGGAGGGCCAATAAGCTGGTCAGGAGGCTGGAGAATGTAAGGGTGAGGGAGCTGGACTTGCTTAGCTTGGAGAAGAGGGCTAAATTAATCTGATGTCAGTTTTCTGCTGCTGTGGGGGTATATAGAGAAGAGAGAGACCAACTCAGACATGCACAGTGAAAGCATTCAAAAGCTGGGAGAAGTTATATTTCAATTCGATATGAGAGGAAGGAAAGAAAAAGAAAGAAAACCCAGACATGATAAGCTAGAGAGATCATGAAATCACCATTTCTGTGTTTTTTCATAAAAAAAAACTTGCCTGGACCAAGTTTTGAGCAGTGTGATCTAAATTTGGAAAGAACTCTTAATTTTCCTATGATCAGGCTGCAGCTGGAGCACAGCCCAGGGCCTGGGACAGAGGCACATGGCTCCCATTCTGTCGGGTGCTGCTGTGCTGGCTGATTTGTGGCTCTGGTGTCACACCACGATGTTCATGGCAATTATCATTGTTGCCTCTATAATGTAATGAATTAGGGCAGTTAATTGATGGGTAAAGTTGATCTGTACACAATAATTTGGAATATAATTCACCCAGATAAAGCAATAGCTTTTCTTAGCAGAGGCTGTCCTTTCAGCTGTGATTAGCTGGTTAGAGCTGAAATTATTTTTGAGGCTAAATAAGTGCCTGCCCTTCATCTATTTATAATCTCCTGTGAGAGGATGCTGCAGGTGAGTTGAGGACCAGAATGTGAGGGGTCCCTGTGAGATTTCATATTGCTGCTGAAGATGGTTTGAGTTCACCTGTCTGAGCTGCACAGCTGCAGGTTGGAAGCATGATGTCACTTGTACTACAGGTACAGGCTACTGGCACGTTCATCTCTAGTCAGCTGTCATCTAGAGGAAGTGGAGGGATAAATTTCAGGCTATTAAATCTGCTCTTACAGTATATTTCTGGCCAAAGCCTTGCTTTGTGTTTGCCTGTGAGGACCTTCTCTGGCTGAAATCTTTGCCTGCTGTGTAACCAAATAGGAATAGTTACAGTAAAGAAAAGCATAGAGACTAAATGTTCAGCCTTAAATTCTCAGTGAATTCTTATTTGTATCACTCTAATAGTGTGTGTGAGAGAAATCTGAATAAATGGACACTAAATCCCAGCATAACACTTTATAAGCATGTCTGCATGGTGCAAAATACCTTTGGAGGAAAGAAGAACCAGGATTTGGTGCTTCCCTATCTCTTTTGGGCTAATCTCTGCTGTGTTTCTTACCCAGAGATGCAGTGTACTACAGTGGAGACTTTCTTGAGGTAGTGCTCTTATTCTTCACTGCAAAAATCAGCCACTGCCTTGGTTTGTAGCAAGTGCAGGTTATTTAAGAAGATGAGACTCTGGTTATGAAAAATTCAACTGAATTTGGCCCAGATTTGAAACTGGCTGGATCAGTTTGTGGTTTTGTACCTAACTCAAAAAGATAGCTGGGGATAAAAATTAGGATGTAGATCATAATCCAAAAAATACAGTAAATACTCAGAAACATGTGAATTTGAAGTCTAATTTCAGACTTGCTGCAAGGGAGATCTCCTAGCTGCCAAGTTAGGAGAAGCTTTCCTGACTGAAGTTTGAAGTTGTTATGCTGAGGCAGACCTGTAACTTAGTAGGAGCAGTTATTTGCTTTAGCTGGTGCCAAGTGGAAGTTGGGTAGCAATGATCATAGTTTTCTGGGCACCTTTTTTCTCTGCAGTTGGCCAAAGAGGGGAAAAACATCTAAGCAGAACTCCCAGTGCCAATGAATGAAACCAACACATACCGATCAAAGGCAGAGGCATTCTGCAGCGAGTGCCTGCAAACTGAAAACCTCTGTTCTCTGCAAGGGACATCATGTTCCTGCTCAAGTGTGTGGAGCCTCTTTGCTGTGTGTTGGTAAAATGACTCGTTCCTTCACGCAGGAGTTGCAACACCTGTGGTTTTATACTCAAAAGCTTATTTCTTTGTCAGAGAGACCTTTACACCACTCTGGACGAACGCTGTAGGTGCTTTCCCATCTAGAATTCGGTGATATTTCCCCATCTGCTAATTTCTTTTGGCTTCCCAGCTGCAGCTGGGCCCGAGCCCTGATGCTGCAGTTCCAGGGCCCGTTGCTGCTGCCTTTCCCGCCGGGTGCAGCTGCAGCCACCAGGGTGACTCGCATCCCGCTGCACGCAACATGCCCGATCTTTACCCTGCTAAAGTATTGTTTGAAGGGCTCTGAACGTTTTGAACAAACTGGCCTGGCAGGGGGACTTTCAGCTTCCCCTCCTTTGTGGGCACAGCAGCCCGTGTTTGTAAACAGAGCCTTAGAGGAGTAGTGGGAGCCACTGGAGGACTGTCAGCTGGTTAATTGGATGTCAGCTCCCTGCTGGGGACAGGGCTAATGAGTCATCCTGCAGAAAGAGAATGGCCTTGGGAGAAAGGCAAGGAATTGGACAGCAATAATCACATCGACAGAGGAGCCCAGAGCCCACCTGTTGGGATGAAGGCAGAGCAGCATTTGGGGACACAGGGCTTCCCTGTTTGGATTTTGTTAAACAGAGATTAAGCAGGCTCTGAATTTGTAAAGTTGAGATATTATTGCTGGAGCATGTGTTAAACAAGTGCTCGTGTGCATGAGCAGTGATCTAATATGCAATCTAAACACTTCCAGTTCATAGGTTTTGGTGGTCTTGTTTTTAGAAAAATACCTAAGGAAAGAAATAAAAATAATATGTTAGTGGGGAGTTTAATGCAGGAAATGTTGAGAGAATCATACGAGGAACAGTGAAATAACTTCTTCAAATTAGGAAGTTTATTTTTTGTTTTGAAAAGATAAATCAAAGATCCTTTTTGCTGAAAACTGTCTTCTAAAATAGTGACTTTTTTTTTTCCATGAGAACCTATTGTTAAAAAAAGTGAAGTTTTTTGAAGTTAGTATTGTGTACATAAGTTCGCTTTATTCCAAAGAACATTTTGATTTGAAAATATTTATCAGTGTAGTTACATGAATAAATAGAGGGATTTTATATCTCTTTCAAGAGAGGAAACACAAATGAGAAAGATTTGATACTGGTATTAAGTTCTATAATAAGGGTGTGTGTTCCCATTGAAAACTATTTTTGCCAAAGAAAAAGCTAATAAGAGAGAAATGAGTATACACACAAAGAAAGGTAATATAAAGGTTAAAATAATTTTTAAAAAGATGGCTGTAAGAAACCCTGGTAAGTTGTTATGTCTCTCTGTATGCTCTAAAATGAGCTGCCCTTTAGCTAAGCTGTGTCTGATGGGTGTTTACCTGGCCTGCTCTTGAAAACAGAGAAGAATGGAAGATCCCTTGCCAAGCAAATCCAGCATGCCACTCTTCTTACTGCAGAGGTTTTTCTTGATATTGAATTTGTGGTAACTTAAGTTCATTGCTTCATGTCCTGCACTCCTTGAGCATAAAATAAATTCACTTACTTCTTTCAGCACCATTTCCTATATTTGATACCTTTCTTAAATCTTCTTCAGAGGAAACACCACATTTTCTTCTTCTTTCGTGGTATCCAAATCACTAATTGTTCTAGTGTCTATTTGCTATTTATTATTTGCTGAACAACCAAGAGAAGATGAGGGAGGAGGAAAGGTAAGACTGGACCCTGCTGCAAAGAGAGTTTGTTACCTAGGAGAACTTTTGTGGGTAGGAGCCACCTGCTAATTGGAGTGGCAGCTCATGGCAGTAGCACCAGGAAGACCTGAATGCCTCAGTGCCCCTAAGTCATTCAAAAATGGACATTCATGGGGCAGACAGCCAGAAGAGTAAAGGAGGAATTGGCTTCCATCCCAATTTATGCAGCATTCTGGTTTTTATCAGGACTTCTCTGAGGTTTTCTTTATAGACAAAATAGAAAATGGACAAAGCAGTGTTTCCCTTGATCTGCATTCACCTGTAGAGTCCAGACCTGGTATGAAATGGTTGAGGAAAAAATTAATTTAGTTTCTAAAATTGTTTAAATATTGCATAGTGGCCTGGAACTGGGGCCTTCATGGATAGGGAAACTCTTCTTTTGAAGGCTGTGGATCCCTTACTAGTGGTGACATTCACAGGAGCTCCTGTTTGTCCTGGACTCCCACTTGTACCTTCTAGAAAGTTGGCTATTTTGAAGATTAAGGTTTCTGATGAGCCAGGATGTGCAAGAAAAAAAACCAAACAACCAACCAGAAACAAACCAAAAACCATCTTGCAGAGAGCTGCAGGGACAGTGTAGTTCCAGTTACCCAAGGGAGGGTGAAGTGCTGTGTCACCTCCTTCCACATGGACAGCATGGCATATTTACCTGGCTGCTGCTTATGCTAGATCTGATATGTGAAGTAAAATCAAAAGGCTGTCAATCCTGCATCAAATTAAAACAGAATCATGAGAATTAACGAGCTTTATAAATGCAGGTTAAGCACACCATAAGCACATTATAATTACAGTCAGCTGCCTGGCTACTGCTACCCAGTAGCACTGGGCTTAGGAATTGACTATACAATTAATAGGAGCTTATATTAAAGGCATTAGTAGAGTTACAAAAGCTTTGTAACAAGAGTGTGACCCAGCCTTGGACAGAGACAATGAGGGTTTGTGTTCTATAATTAGCACACACAAAACCTCCCCATTAACTTGGCACTTTTTGATTTGCCTTTTAAAGAACTGAGCAGTGCAAGGCACCCTCAGCCCATCAGAGATGGGAGCTGTGTGGTCAGTATGGAGGTATTTGGGATCTCAGTGTTGTCTTTCTTTGGTCAGTAGCAGCTGGTCAGCTGAGATACCTGATGAAATCACTTACAGACAAGGGGAAACTCTGCCCCCACACTGCCTGAGTGCCAGGACCAGCAGGCAGCTGCTACCAGCCCTCTGAAGAGATGAACCTCCTTTTCTCTTCCTCGCTTACCTGAAACAAGTGGTTCTCAGTGCAGAGAAATATTTTGACCTGTTGCAGGGCCTGATGGTTAAAGGAGAGAAGCAAATGCAGGAGGGAAGGAATTTTTTCATAGAAGAACTAAAGAATGGGAAGAAATCTCACTTTGAATTCAAGACAAATATGTCAGTATTTGTGATCTGTGACAGCTGGAATCTTTGAGGTCACACTGCAGGTCTAGGATAGAACTGGAGAAGGATTGTGGGAATTAAAGGTAACAAGCTAGAGAGGTGTCTGTAGGAACAAATTTATGTAGAATATCTGAACCTGAAGAAAGGCAGAAAAAGAGTACTTGAAGACTAATGGAAAAACCCTTTTGAGGCAAAGAATATTCAGTAGCAGCTTATTTGCTTTGAATCCCATATGCATCTTGAAATTCAGATGATGCTTAACACAGAGTCTTTTTGGACAATTATCTGTGTGACCAAAGTAGAGTCTGATGGTTAAGGAAGAGGAAAAGGATTGGTGTTCACCTTCAGCTCATGTGTAAATGTGCTAATGAGCTCCAGAGGCACTCTGCTCAGGGGACTTGCATCCTAGTGCTGCTGATCTTTGGGACAGGGCTGGCAGTGTGTGCAGACCCGTGGCAGGGGAGGACATGGGGTTGCCCTGCAGTTGCTGAGGTTCAAGGAATGCTCAGATCTACTCCATTCATCCACTAAAGACTAAATTCTTCTTGCACATTTCTCTAGGAGACTGTGATTAGATTCTTTCACACTAAGCAGGACATCCCCTCTTAAGAGAGGAGAGTTGGCCAAGATCAAGTTAAATGCATGACAGGGTTTTTCTGTGCTGGGACACACCTCTGAAACTTGGTGGGCAGATACAGAGATGAACCAGAGGCTAGCATGCAGTGCTTCTTCCCAGCCATTGATCTCCCTTCCTCCTATTTGCTGGATGTAAAATACTGTCAATTTCTCACTAAAGGTCATGGGAGAACCTCTTTTAAGATTTTTTCACACTTAGGTTGACCTGCTCTTCCCTTTAAGGTTTGATTTACATCTAATACCCCTCCAAAGCTCATCTGTATTCCCAAGAGAAACTCTTCCCTGTCGTTTTTGCTGTCATCCTACAGTTTTGGGGACGGGCATTAATCTAGAGTAATGTAATTTCTGTTAAAACTTTCCTGATGCCTGACTTTGCATGTGGACCTAAATACATTCTAGTGCTTACCTGAGGAAAGGTGCAGCCTTTCCTATTTAAAAAAGCAATCTTCTTTTTCACTTACTTTTCAACATTTTGCTACTTTCAGAAAAATTTTGTTTTCAAGTGGTCTCAAAGAATAGCAGTTATTCCCTAAAAATAATTTCATATTGCTTGCTTTCTCTTCTTTTAACTGTGCAGTCTGTGCTGGGGCTTTTTATAAAGCACACATTGCTGGTGGGCCCTGGCTTTCCTGCAGTGCCCTAATATGTAATACAAATGACATCTGTCATGTTTGATTTGTTCTGGTGCTTAAGTTTGGGGAAGAATAGCTCTCACTTGTGACAGGAAGTTTTGAGTCTCTCCCTCTGAGTTGAACTGCCTTGCAATTTGTTATGGTCAGTAAAGAGGGCTGCTCTTTGCTGAGGCTAAAATAAAGTCTTGCTAGTGCACTGATCACTAGTAGTAAATACAAAGATGATGCTTCTAGAAGTTCCTGAGCTTGAAATGCCTCATAAGTAGATGAGTATATGGCTGAAGCAGTGCCCTGCTCTCGCATACTTTCCTAGACAACCTCTGCTAGCCACAGCAGAAGACAGGTTGTAGAGCTAAATGACCCACTGGTGCTGTTAAATCTACATTTTCACAAAGATTATTTGATTATCTTTTACCCCTTCTCCTCAGAGTGAGGGCAGATTATCCAGCTGTGTGGTGTCATGTTGCTTAAACTGTCCAACATGTACTCTTTCTTATCCTAAAGTTGGCAATAGCTGGAGGGTTAATGTTATCTGGAGTTATGCCAGTGATGAGTTAAAAAAGATGGTTGAAAATAAAGTGTTCCAGCCTAGACAATTGTTTGCTGTCTTATTGTTGTCTTGAATGCTGCAAAAGCTTAGAGCATCAAAATTCTTATTGAGTGACATTTTTAAAATTAAATAAAAAGTTTAATTAGATTTCCTGCTTCTTTTGGTCTAACCTGCAGACCTCCTCCATGTTTCCTCAGGCTGTGTCTGTCAGTGCCACCTGGTTCTTGGTTTTCTGTCATGTTGCTCCCTGCCTGGTGTCACAGTCTGTACTTGGGGTGCAAAGGCTTTGTCCTGTGAAGTTCTTATGACCTGAGGCTTGCCTCATGATTTTTTCCCTTTTGAAAAAAATTCTTTCCTTGCCTGAACCTTTCAATTTCTGCTAATTCTGTCTTTCCTTCTTTAGTGTTGACATAATGAATAATTCTAAAAACTGTGTGGCAGATGGTTTGCCTGAAACATAAGCAAATAACTTATTCTCCTTTGCTCAGAATGGTAGGGGTAGCAATGTTTGTCTAGCTACACTCTGGTGTGCTTGCACTTTTTCTCTGAGCAGAGTTTATGTTTTTAACATGCATGTATGGACACAGGAGTATACCCCCAATCTGCTCTATCACACCCTCGTGTGCACTCCTGTTGTGTGCCCTGAGTCCAGATAGATTTCATACACACAGCCTGGCCGTCTGATCGTTGCTATTATGCTTCAGAGTATGTTTTCAGAAATAATTTCCTGCCACATTCCTGACTGTATTTGTAGGCTGAGTTTATCCTGTTCCCTGCTGCTCCATGATCTGCCCCTAGGTTACTAACAACCCCAACAGACAGCCTGGCTCATGCGACCTGCTGCTTAGACACAGATTAACTCCCCACCAGCCATATGGGCTACCAACTTCACAAATTCCTCTCCTTTTGCTTTCTGCTCTCAGTAAAGTTAATGGACAGTTTGCTGGTAAAGAAAACATAAAACAAAACGGCAAACCTGTGACATAATCACCTGGGTTTAACACAACTGGCCCCCTCCATCTGCCTTTACACTGGGATCTGTGCAGATAAAGCAGAATCTAGTGCTGTGCACGATGCAGAATCATCCTGGTGACTTTCCCTTATGGCACAGGTACTTGCTTACAATACAGTGGAATTGGACATAGACACTATTCATATATTGCACGCATATAACCACATATAATTGTATGTTCTTAAAAAGATCCTGTTGTTTTGGTGGGCTTAGTTAGTAGTGGCTCTTGTGGTCATTTCTTAAATGTTTTCAGACTGGCAGACCACACTTCAAGGTGATTTCTCCACTGACTTTGCAAGGCACATATTTGGGATAGAATGCATGAAGGGCCAGAAACAGAGATTTTATCAGATAACCGAACCCTTCAGTGCCAAGTGCTGACTTGAGGATGGCCTTTCTAAACATTATTTCCTGCCTGGGTCTTAGATGTAGGGTGCCAGGATGCTCAGGAATTACTGATTGAGTCTCAGAAGTGCTCAAAGCCAGCATTAGCAATTGTCAGTGGTGTGCCCTGCCCCAGCCCCGTGCCCAGACCTGTTGTGCTCCTGTCCAGGCTGTCCTGACTGGCTCTGCTTGGGCTTCTTGCCACCTGGGACAGACAAGGACATCCAAAAGAGATGGTAACATTAGTCTGCAGTCTGGAAAACATGCTGCCCATCTGAGATGCCAGTGGAACTGCCTTAAGCCACCTCAGACAATCACTAGTCATGAAATACCTTTCTGAGGCTCTCTTATATTTAAGACTTGGGTTACAGGCAGGCTGCATCCAGTCACTTGTGAATTACATTTTATATCAGTAGTTTGTACCATACCTTTATCTGCAGTGTGTGTGTTCATGTACAGGTAATCTGATCCCTATAAATATGTCAGATTATCATCTTTTATAGCTGCTGCTTGGATATTTGGTTTTTGCTAAAAGCTGGATCCTTAATTTAAACCTGGAGTTAAGACTTGCTTTGCATCTTAGATTGCAAACATTAGCTTATACAGTCTTCATATTTCTTTGCTAAAGGACTAAATGGTCATGGAAAGAGGAGGACTTCAGGTAGCCCAATGAACAATGTGATTGGTGAAACTGCTGTCACAGTTCCAGCAGCACTGTGTTTACAAATGTGCAGTTTCCTAAATGCTTCTGGAGGGGCTTATTCTTTGAATATTTTTGGCAAAAAAGGAATTTAAAGCTTTAAGAATAATCAAATTAAAACCAAAATATATTATAAACTTTAAAATGGAAATAGATTTTCTTCAGTATTCTGTAACTTAAATAGGAGATATTAATATTTTTAGTCACTTTGACTTTTCCATGTGTATCGCCATAGAAATTCAAAGATAACTTATTGGACCTGATCTAACACTTCACAGATCCCTCCTCAAAAATAAAAGGTTTGCTAATGATTTTTGGTTTCTCCAAATTTTTCTGTCTTTGGAAAGAAGGAAAAAAACAAGCCTTCTCAAATTAAAAAGGAACTCAGTAGAACCTATCCAGTGACAGAATGCAAATTGGGATAGAATGAAAGAAAAGAAAGACACTCAAGTAAAGGTAGTTCTTATTTTCCAAATGATTGAGAGGGGTTAATAAAAAAGACTTCTATTATTTGTTTTAGAAAAAAAATCCTTTCCAAATATGCCAGCTTATGATCACCTTTTTGCTTTCATACTGAACATCTGTAGAGGCAGGGATCACGTGTGAGAAATACTGAAAAATATTTGGTAGTTCCACATTAGAGGGTATATTTGACTTGTCTGATGCTTTGGTTCCTGCCTTGAGCTGTAGTTGTTACTTCAGAAATAAGTAACATAAAATTGAAACCAGAATCCATGCTTTCAAACAAATGGGATTTATAAGTGATTTTTGACATGTGCTGATTATTCTGAAGGAGTATACACAATTTTATGTGCTATGTTTTGTAAATGGAATTGCCTTTAATTTATCTGTACAATCAGAGGCAAGTCTTTCTCCTGGTTTTGTTCAAGTTGGTAACAGAGAAATGAGATGAAAGGGATGAGCTGGTTTCCATGTAGATTCATTGATTGATTCTGCTGGAAGTGTTACCTGAAGACAGGTAGAGCTATCCCTTGTTACTGGGATGCTGGGGAGCTGAATATCTGGGAAAATCCATCCTCACTTGCAGGTTCTGTCACCACAATATGTCATTCTTTGCAGCTGGGTGTATTTAACAGTGTGACTGACCACAAGGATCCTGGCTTTTCTCCCCTGAGCTTAATGGTGAAAATCCCTCACTTTCATCTCAAAACTAGGTTAAAGATTTGTGGTGTTATTTGAAATGGCTGGGACTGTCCTTTGAGCTGCCTATTTTGAGCCAAATGGATCTCACCCCCTTGGATCTGCTCTGGCTGACTGAGGACGCAGGGCAGAGGCAGGCCTGAGGGCAAGGCAGGTTGTGAAAGAGAAGTTACAAGGGTCTGTCTTTGGGATTTCAGGATTTTTATTTAATTCTAAGGTTTGAAATACCCCTTTAGCGATGAGGGAAGTCCAAGGTGCCAACCTGTGGTGTGGCTCTGCAGCCAGAGCAGAGCACCTGGAGCTGGCCAAGAGCAGTAACTCCTTTGGTTATCCCAACAAGGGCAGGGCATGAGGAGAGGGGTTGTTGCTGTTTGCTGTGCTCTGCAGGGTTTATGTGCACCCTTAGCTGGCTGATGGCAGGGTCAGAGGAGCAGACACCATGCACAGTTACAAGGCCCTTGCCTCTCTGGTGATACCCGTTCAGCCTGAGTCCTCTGTGCCATCCTTGTGTAATGAAAATTTCTCAGCAGGATGGTGATTTGTGCTGTGGCCCCAGGTTCTTGGGAGGAGGGGCAAAGGGGGAGGAAGAGATTTCTATATCAGCAAATACCTTGGAGGTGGATGCAGGATATTTAGGGAGCACGTGCAAGCCGCCATGTGAGCAACAGGGAAGCAAAGTCTTAATGAAAGCCTTTGACAGGAGGGCAGGGCTGGCTGCCGTGGGGGCTGGCGCTGAGCTCTGGTGCTGACGCCAGCCAGGCCCTGCTGACATAATCCTCTTAGGGAAAGAAAGAGTGGAAACCATTTCCATTTGCTCCATGTTCACTTGGGACGCAGTGTTTGCTGTGTCCAAGTCTTCTACATTTCTTCCTGTCCTCTGTCTCTGAGGCACAGGGAAGAAGGGATCTCAGGAAAGGAGAAGCACTACAAGTCATACCCCTCCTCAAATGGACCTGGATGGATTTGGGATGGAGAGTTTTGAATAGGTCTGCCTCCCATAAATCATTTGGGCATGGACTGGCATTCCTTACAGCCTGCACTGCTGCCTCTGTTCATCTCTGCTTTATTCCTGCTGTCTTTCTTCTCCAACAATAAACCACGTTGTTTTTCTCTTGATGCAGTTGCCTCCTTAAAGATCTTGTGTAAGGTCACTCTACTTTCCACAAGCTGTCTTCTAAAATGTTGATTATGGTTTCTTACCTCTTGAGACTAAACAGATGCTGAGGTCAATATTCCAGAATACTTCATTTCTGGTACCAAAATTCCAAATCCAACCACCTGTTTTTTATTGTAGGGAAGAAAGCTCTGATCTAGGTCTGAATTTTGCTAATCACAATCTGAAACAAATCTTCTTCACTTTTTAAAAGAAAGAATTATAAAACCAGATTTGCCACCACATCTGGAGAGCCTGAGCAGAGCTTCTCTCTAACCACTATGAAGCAGGCCTGGAGTGTTGTTTGGTGCCTCAAAACTCTCTCAAAGGAAAGTGTAATACCCCAAACTCATGGGTAAGGGTTTGCCATCCTCAGTCTAAAAGGACAGGTCTCTGCATGTTCAGAGAAAGAATCAAACCTTTACACCCTGTTCTTGCTTCCATTCATGATTTTTATTTTGATCTTTTAAATGTTTTTCCCAGTCTTTGACATTTTGTAGCATTAAATTAAGAGGTGTTTACACACCTAACATCTGTGGTGCACTGTCCTCTTGCCATTCTGGGAGAAGCTGGTCTTAGGCATGTGGGTTTTGGTCTTTGTACAGGTCAGGTAAAAGAGCTGCATGTTTATTTCAATATTAAGCTGTCAGCAGTTTATACCAATATATTGTAAGGAAAAAGAGGTTCCTGAACATTATTAAGTCTTTAGTTTGGGATTAGGAGGTTTTAAGACAGATTTAATTAAACAGAGCAGGGACACCTTTATGAACCTGAAGTTGGGGTTAATTCGCTCCCCTAGTGCTCTATTTCTTGATTACACAAAGATGAAACAAATTCCATGTCCTACCTGGGGAGCCCTGGATGGGAGTATGAAGTTTCATCTCCAGACAGTTCAGTGCCCTGTCAGTGAGGCCATGATTAATAACCATGTCAGGGGACTCTTAGTGCTGGAAAGAAATGAACTGGAGCCACGTCTGACAGTGAGCCAGTGCCACACTGGGAGCTTTCGTGGCGATCGTGGTGCTGGCTCAGTGGACCTGAAAAAAGAGGCCCTTCAGGGCTGCAGCAAGATGGGGAAAAAGGAAAGTGGGATCCAGAAGTTGTCAGGAGGTCATGATTAATGGAACCAGAGATAGACAAATTTAAATAAGCACCTTTGTGCTTGGCATCTCTTGGACTGTGATGAGCTCCTTTTCAGTGAAGCGGTGCAACGGGTCAGATGTAATTGGAGCTTACCCCAACTGCCACCTCCACGGTAACCAAGCACAAACAAATCCTTTTCAGAGCTGTCTTGGGTTTCTGATGGTTTTTCACTAGATGCTTCTCACTTTTGCTTATTTCTGGCCCCCATGTTTCAGTGTTAAAGTGGCACAAGATTTGCAGAGGAGAACACTGTGACAGGAGTCTGTGTTACACCTGCAGAGCTTTTCATCTTTAAACCTCTGTTCACACAGACATGGACCTGACATTGGTGAGTTTCATGCTAGATGCATAATAAAAAAATTAGGCATGAGTGTATTTTGTTAGGAGAAATGAATGAATGAGATATTTGGGGATATTGCAATGAATTTTGTTTTATAGAATCAAGTGTTTGCAGAGCTTGAAACCCAAAAGGGACCACCTTGCCTCTGACACCATATAGCTCTGTCAGTTCTCTTAGTTCTCTCTACACTGGGGTTTTGTATGTGGTTAAAACATAATCTCCCAAAAGGCACCTGCCCTTATTTTGAAGTACTAGAGGACAGTGTCACTGGGACAGTGAGGGACAGTGCCATTGTGTGGGAAACAGTTCCAGTATTTAACTGCTGGTGTTGTTTGAAGTCTTCCCCTTCTTTCCATTGTGAGTAGTGGCTTCCAGCTATTGAATGAAAGATCCTGTATGTACCTGGAACTGGAAACAAGCTCACATGTGGCTGTTGGTCTCATGCTACTCTTCTCTTTTGCTGGACTGAACAGACAAAAAAGATGCTTCTCAATCCAAACACACCACAAGTGTTGGAGAAGACCAGGGAGAAGCTGGTGAACTGTCCTGTAGTTTCATTCCTCTATATAAAATGTACAGCTATCAGCTCTCTTTAATAAAAAAAATAACTTCAAATCCTTAAATTTTTTGTGTGAACTGAAAACAGATGAACCTGCAAACCATGTTCCTGTATCCTTTGCAGTTACTTTCTCATTTCTTATTCCAAGCATCTGTATCAATTTGGTGGGAGGTCCTGCTGTGGGCAATCACAGCTGAACACTGAGTCAAGGGTACAAATGAAGTCCAGATTTTAAAAATATCATTTCAGAAGTCCTGTACAGTTAATGCACTAAAAGCCTGTCAGGCCACTTTGTACACACAGTATTTGGGGAATATTTAAAGTAAGGAAACAGTCAGGATTTGGCTGTGTCTAGTATTCTGAATGCATCTGGTGCAGACTTGATTTTCTCATTGGGTCTTTTAAAATTGTTTTGTGCTGTTTCTGGAATGCCAAACAACGATGTTGTAGCACTGTTGACATGCAGATCTGGACTCTGGCCCTGCAGACAGTTAAGGTAGGGCAATAATGCCACCTTATGTCCTGATTTGTCACTGCCGAGCCAAGTACTTGGCTCAAGTCAAACACGTTCTGAGCAAAGAATTCTGTGTGATGAGGCACCCCTGCTTTCTGGAGTTATTGCCACTAGGCCAGAAAGGTTCTGAGATGAATCTGAAATGACTGGTGTTTTGGTAGAGAATTGACTCCTACTTCACATGAGTTTGGGAGCATGAAAGTGTGGGGAAAATAAAGACAATTTAGCCCCAAAGTGCTAACATCAAAACCTGTGAACATAATGCTGCAAGCTTTCAAACCTATAGTTACATGAAATGCTTCCTGAGTTTTTAATTTGCAATACTAATTTAAAAGATTTTGATGATAAATGACATTAAAAGTGATACTGCATTGGAAATTGACATTTACAGGCAATAGGCTTCTATTTGCTTTTGGCTGTTGCATGTTTTCTACAAAAATTTGAATTTCTTGAAAAATATAATTATCTGAAACTTAGCAGGAATGTATTTTATAAAAATAGTTCCAGTAGGAGGAGCTAATTGAGCATCAATATGGCCAGATTCAAAATTAATGTTTAATAAGGGTCTCTGATTATTGGTTTGTAGTCCCAGTCATTTGGAGGGGGAAAAGTGTGATTTAAGAATTAAGGAATACAGAGTTTTTACCGAGTTTCTAGTTGAGAATGATGTGGAGGGCAATCTGCTGGAAAACCATTATTATTTTTCTCACATAAAGGGTAAATAGCCCTGCCAAGTGGGTGTTGCTGAAGTCATTGGCTCTTACTGAAATAAGCAGAGGTTGAATATGATGCTCTCAGAAAATAGGTGGGCAGATAAAGATCCTTCAGGTATAAGGCAAGACTTATTATTCCCAATAAAGACTTTCTGCCCTTTGGTACAAATGTTTTCTCCATGTTATTAATTTTCTGTTGGGAAGTTGCTAAGCTGCTCCAAACACAGGCCCACTCAGGGAGTAAACAGGTTTAGAACATAATGCAATAAGCCAGTAGAAGTACAAAGAGCCTAATGCTTAAGGGTGCCAGAAGGTCATGGCTACAATTTTGCATATATGGGGCTTTCAGAAAGTATGAATTTTATAAAATTCTGTAAAAATGTGAGGAACAGGCATGTGATCACACTGGATCATGGCAGAGGAACTTCTGCAAGGGCTGGTGACCTTCAGAAAGGAAAGATGTTTCCTGTAAGGCAACAAGTTCAGTCTCACAAGGGGACAGGCGTGTGCTTGCTTACCTGCTGCACGTGTTGACACACGTTTAGGAATTTGCCACAGTAGATCTCATTGAAAATAAGTTGGTGAACTCACAGCTTTAGTGGTCAAGTGAATGTTGTTGCATGGGTCAGCTGAATGCCTCAAATGATTCTCTGGAATTGAGAGTTTGTACAGGACCCTTAATTCAGCAGAACTTCAGAGCAACCAAAGCTCTACTTCCAGTTACAGGTGCCTGCTCTTCTTTCTCTCTTCCTGTTTTCTGGGGCCTGCATGCCTGGTATCCCACAGCCCATATGGTCCTTTTCTGCAGGAATGGGCACGCAATGAGTATTTAATTTCTCTCAGCTGAAGGAAAAACCCCAAAAAAGCAATCACAGCCCAGGTTTAGACCCTCCTGTTACTACAGCATGGGTTTGTTTTTCTTCGTACACAGATCCCATGGTAGGGGGTTGCCGTTGTCTAAGCAACTTCTTTGGGATGGAATCCCTTAGAAAGAAAGGAAAAGAATCCACTTACTCTCCTGCTTTTGTGATCTCATTCCAGGGCTTTGGCATCATCTCCTGTGTATCTGTTGTGCAGATTAGAGAACATTTTACTCTGCCTTTGCTATCTTTATACTCTTATGGGTTCCTTTGTAGGTAACACCTCCTCCTTGGATCAAGTTCATTTCATTTGCTTTCCTCCTGAACCCTTATCTTCTTGTTTAAATAGAGTGCTGAAATAGTTGGCAGACTTTGAGCATCTTTAATTATCATTAGCAAATTGTTGAGAACACAGCAGACAATTGACAGTCTGGTCTTCAGAGTGCCATTAAAAGAGATTAGAAAAGACTGTTTGTGTTCGTTGTACAAATTTGTTTGTTTTCTAGCACTGAGAGTATAATGAAAATGTCCCAGCCAGACTCAGCTGTTGCCGTAGCACCAGTCAAAGCCTGGGACATACGAGTGAGGCATCGTTGTTCTGGGTTACCCAGGACCTCTGGGTTACTGAACCTGGCCCTTCTGAGCAGAAGGCTTGCAGGGCAAAATGAAATCCCAGTGCAGACTGACTGCCCTGCCCCTCCTCAGCTTGCTGGGGAATGTCTGTCTACGTGGCACTTGCAAGCGGGTTATGATGCCACTTGTATATAATGACATCACTTGATTATATAAATCAGTACTGTAAAGGGTGAATATCTCAAGTAGATAAATGTATTGTGTCCAGAAAATATCAGTAAAAATGCTTTAGTTAAGAAAAAACAGAAAACAGAAAAAAAATACAGTCTCTAATGTTCTCAAGGGAAGTTTGACTTGGAGGTAATGAGTGCTCAGCCTGTTCTCTGATGTGCAGGAGGTTAGGACTGTTAAAGTGCTTATTTTGTCTAACATAAAAATGAATTCTCATTTTACATGAGAATTTTGTTGTCACTAATGCCTTATTCTTGAGGAGTTTCCCAGGATAAACCTCCCCAGCACCAGAGTGTGTAGAGAGAATGTGGTGAAACAAAGGTCAGAAGGATGAGGCTCTGCTGCTGGCCATAGGTCTCCTGGCTCATTTTAAATTACTATAGAAAGCTTTCTTGGTTATGTGTGTCCAACAGGAGAGATGCTGGAAACAGCCTTCACTCTTTGCAGAAATTCATCTGGCTTTTCCCTTTGCGTTACCAATGTGTTTCTCACAATGAATTTGTCACTTCATTTTTGCAGTCACACATCAGTTTGAAATACTGAAGTGGAGTTTAACAAAATGTCTCAGATTTCTCACTTTCATCAAAATTCTGAGTGGTTGTATTTCAAATCAGTGATGCTTTCTCTCAGGTTTCCTTGGAAATATGCAGACCTCTAGGAAACACTTAGAAATGTGCCAGCTTCAGGCTTCTCAAGAAATCTGGTGGGTTTGATATGATTTCTCACACTGTTTTGCTGACAGATTCACAGTTATCATGGTTGTGTGGCTATCACTGTCCAAGCTCTGCACAGGTGGATATTGTCATGTAAGGTGGAATTAGGGAGTGTCTGGAGGGGGTTTCCAGCTGCTCTGACAGAATATGCTCTAGGATCTCTGATGCTGGGTTTTGCTCAGCTGAGCTGCCCAGTACGTGTTACCATGGCTCATCCTATGAGACAGCCTGGATATGCAGGAGAGATGGTTCTGATTTCCCCTCCTGTGAAGTGTTAAACACTGGTTTTAACAGAGAAAAGCTGAGAATTTTGCAGGCCCTGCAAACCACCAAGTGATAATGTACATCACTGCCTGATTTGTCAAATAACTCCTGAAAGACATTCCATGTTAGAGACTGGAGTCTCCTTGCCAAAAAATGTTGTAGGGGCTAAAGTTGGACTTGTGTTCAAGGGAAGACTGGAGAAGTTCAGAAAGGAGAAATCCAGCCAGGGTTACCAACCGCTGAAAATGCCCCTCTGACTTAAGAAGTTCCTGGGCTGAAAATAGTTGGAGAGTGGAGGAATTTAAGGGAGAAGTATCATACATCTGTGTGCTCTGTCTAGCTACTGAGACCATTGTTGAGGCCCCTTACTTAGGGAGGTGTTCACTCTGATCCAATGCAGCAAACACTGTTTCTGTATAAAACTTCTTTCTATTAACATAATTTTCTCTTATCCTTATATTCCAGTCTTAGTGACTACTGAATTCTCAAATAATTTGGGTATGAATTATTTCCATCCAGAGCTGATAGATGGAACCCTCTGAAGCTGCAGGCCACTGGGCATAGAAGGCAATCTAGATTTCTTGCAAAGATTTTACTTCCTTTGTAAAGTACTGTACCTGCAGAAAATAAACTTTTATACTTAGTGTCCCATGAATTTTACCCCCTTTCCTGTGTAGCTGCCATGCTTTGGGCTGCAAGGGAAGTCCCTGTGTGAATCCTACAGAAGAAGTTGACAAAGTTGCTGTCTGCAGCTCTGTGTGGTGGAAGGGCAGCAGGTAACAAATGCTGAGCATCCCTTTTATCCACTTTGCCAGCCTAATATTAGTTATTCCACTGTTAAACCAGATTTGAGTAGGATGTGTGAGTAGCTATTGCAGTGACAGAGATGAGGGCATGTTTCCCCTTTGCTGACCTGCTGTGCAGGCAGGGGCTCCAGCTGAAGATCTGAGCAGGTGCTGGTCTGTGTGTGCTTGCTGTCCCTGGGAACCATCACACTGAGAGATGGTAGAGTGGCTTGATGAGACAATAGCAACACCAGCACAGGTTAAAATATTCTAAGTTTTCAGTCATGTCATGGTTGACTTAGGCAGAGAAACTGTAACTGTCAAAGTAAGCTTCAGAGATGGGAAGAAGGCTCATTCCAAACAGGTTGAGAAGTGAGTTTTTGTCCCTTCCTGCAGGTCTTTAGCCCCATTCCTGGAGCACATTTTTGCCCACACCCTGCTGGAGCAGTGTCTGTTTTCACATGGCACTGCACGTGATGCAGTTCTTTGGTTCTTCCTCCTTTTGACCCCCTAATCAATTTTTTCCACTTTCATTTGGGAAGAAACAAAAGGTTTGGTGGGGAGAGAGAAGCAATTTCCTTTTAATTGCTTGTTTGTCCTTGTCTGTTCTCCCATCTTTTCAGATTTCTCGGAGCAGGGTTGGGAGTGTTTTGTCTCTCTTATTTTCTCTGGTACCGATGGAGAAGAATGACATTTTCTGCTTGGATAGAAACCAATCACTTCCCCAGACCCCCTTGAAAAACCTTAATTTGCTCAACTAGTCAGTATTCCATCTTCGTTAAAAAGTCCCAGACTGGAATTTGGATTTAATCCTTTGACTCACATTTTTCCTTCTCTCCTTTGCCTTCCACATTCCCACTACTTTCCAAAGTACTTTCCTCACCACATTTTTTGATTGCTGTGCACTCAAGTTACCCTTCGCTCAGAAGGGAAAAGGACAGAAAAATACTCCCAAAACAAAAGCAAATAAAAAAGCCCCTCACCAAAGTAAATAAATAAGTAGACAGAAAACAGGCTGCTAGTTCATTTTCTTCTGCCTTTCCCTTAAGGCATGAGGTAATGCCAAACTATTCAGTGTGTGATGCAACTGCCTGATGGACATTCAGCGAATCCCAGCAGTGGCAAAAACAATTTACCCAAGTGCAAATTGGCAGTGAGACCAAGTTCTCCAACAAGAGACTATTTAAAGCCACAATGTGATGCATTTTTAACATTTTTATCCAGCACAGGATTTAATTGCTCACTGACAAACCGCCTAGACATTTGTGCCTGGGTGTTTGTGACTGGAATGGTTTGCTATCTGTGGATTGTTTCAGAGCTGTTCAGGCATCAGCTGCAAGACTGATGCAGGAATGAGAATTTGTTCCCTTAGCACTTGCTGCCTGAGATGGATCAGGAAGGGTTTTATGCTCTGGTCATGTCTTGCCTCTTCAATTTTTATTCAGTTATTTCTTCCCAGCAACCTTTACCCTTCTTCCAGCTTGCACACAAAGGGTGGGGGTGGATGGCATAGGAAGGTGTCCTTGGCTGTGTTTGCTGCACCTGGAAATGAGAACCTGTAGCATGGAGAGGTTAGGTGAGTTGCTGAAGGATGTGGAGGTATCTGTGGCATGGAATAAGGGATAGCCACAGCTCCTGACTTGGAGCCACCAGGATGCCTTGGCTGTGCAGATGAGCTTTGCATCAGGGGCTCAGCTGGCCTGGCAGAGCTCTACAGCTCTCCCTCAGGCAGTGCCCCTATGGATAATGCTGCCAACACAGCCACTGTAGGCATTTGACCACAGCTCCTCTAGATGCATACACCTTGGTATTCTAAGCCTTGAAGCAGTGTCAATTTATACCAGAAATGTGTTACATACACTTCCCCATTAATGGCAAACTGTGATCCTCAATCATTTGTGCATTTCTGTCTTTAATGCTCACCTGGTTTTGAGGTTGATTTAACCTTACCAATTAAAACCCACTAGTGCCTAAAAAGTGTGTTGCATCAAAGTCAACTCATTGTCACGTGGGACTCACAGGATTCACAAACTCTGCTGAGTTGAGGCCTCGTCTGCTGAATGTTTTGACATCTTTGGACAGAAGTAGCTTTGTGTAAGTCAGAGAAGGGTGCTGGAGTTGCACACACAGCCCAGCAGCTTTATTTCATCAGAGCTATCCAGGCAGTTGAACCCTAGCAGTATCTTTTCAGAGGTGTCAGCAGTGAGCTGGTATTTTCTGAAACTAAGGCTCCAGAGTAACCCATTTGTTACCCATGTGGGCTGTGGGAATCACTGTGTTTTCTGAAGTCTCAGTTTCCCCACTTGCTGAGAGGCAGCAGGGATGGTTGTCCTCCTTTGTTAAGCACTCAAAGGCTGCTGATTCTGGGCTCCCTGCAGGCAGGCACTGCCAGCTCCCAGGAGCTTGCTGCAGGTACTGATCATCTGAATCTATGGGAGACAGGAGGAGAGCCCAAGTAATTCCAGAAATTCCCAGTCCCAATGGGAAATTCCCACTCCCTCCCATCACAGCACAACTTTGGGTACACTTTCCTTAAGTATTAATTAACAAATGAGCTAATGCAGGAGCACTTAAATGATTGGTTTGGTTGGATTGTTGAATCCCTTGGACCTCCTAGGCTTTCTTATTCTTCTTTTTTTTCTTTTCCTTTTTTTTTTTTTTTTTTTAACTTTTTAAATCAAGGCGATGTGTTAGATGTGGTGACTGTGTTGACAATATAGAACCACCAGCTCCTGAGTTGGATCCTTTTGCTGCCTTTGCATAGGAAGTCACTGCAGAAACACTTTGCTGGGACATTGCACTTGATGCCATCTCGTTGCATGGCAGGAGTCCAGGCCAGCACCCAGGAGCGAGTCAATGTATGAGATTAGTTTAATCCTCCCTCAGAATCCTGTGATGGGGAGGGGAAGGACAATGACCCAGTGCCAGCGTTTATTTTGTCCACAGGTTCAGCTTGAATAGGGAGGAGAAGGTGGTGGTGGTGAGGAAAGGGGAGGGAAAAAACCTTCCCTGGAGTTCATTTGGTCTGGAGAGGTGCCAAGCCTGGGGGGGTGAGTCACGAATGGGGAGTAAAGAAAAGGAGGGAAAGAAGAGTGGAATGATGATTAGAAATCACAAATGAAAGAATCTTGAAGAGGGGGGTGAAGAAAAAAAAAAACCAACAAAAAAAACTTCTCTGCTCTGAATATGTGTAGGGAGGTAAAAAAATTCCTTGCCTTTTCTAAGAGTCCTATTCATTAGTAAATGCACTTGCCCTGCTGCCAAGGGAAGAGGAGCACTCTGAACACCCTCCTTGGGAGGCACCTACTGGCTCAGCCTTGGTGAGAGAAAAATACTGTGTCTGCTGAAGTTTCTCTTGTGTTCATGTTTCTTACAGGGCTCTTTGGTCTCTTGTCTTCCAATCCAACCTCACATCACCATGCATACATCTCTAGGCACCCCAGAGCCCGCTAAGGACAGCCCCTGCAATCTGCTTTGCAGTGTGGAATCACAGGGGATTCTCTCTCCTGCCTCACCTCTGTGTACTGCTGCCAGGGTGGAGCCATTCCACACAGACCAGACCCCTTATGTGAAATCACCAAAATGCACCATCCAAATGCAAGTGGGACTCACATGCTGGATGTCTGGGTCGTTTGAATAACCCACCAGCCTGTGGTGTGTACCTGGACACACTCAGCTGACTTGCCCAGTGGCACCAGGGACAGGCTGGGCTGGGTGCCCAGATCATCTGAGCCCTTCCCTCTTCTGCAGAAACCCTGAATGTGAGCAAGCATCAAGGAAAGAGGCAGAGGTGCCCCGGGAGGAAGCAGTAGGGTGTGGCTGGTATCTGCAGCAGATTTTGGAGGCAGTTTAAGTGGCTTCTTTACAAGGGGGCTGTTTGTGGCTCTGCCTCTGCCACAGGAGCCTGTTTAAGGGCCTGGAGACATCTGCTCCAGTCTTAACTTTCTCATGGAGTTATTTGATGTGCGTTTTAGTCACATTTCTGTTTTGCAGGACAGCTAAGGAATATTCTGTACACAAGCCCCCGTGTACACCATGTGTAGTCTTCTGGACTTAACTGCATTTTATTTTTCCTCTTTTGCATATCCTTCCAGCCATTACTAGTCCTTTTAAAATAAAAGAGCGTTATGTATATCCTGCTCCCTCCTTTGTGCCAAAAGCAGCTTTTAGATGGAACTGTTTTCCCTGGCAGGCCTCGGTGCAGAGCTCCAGCTGGGCAAGGCTTGCAGTTCCCCTTTGCTGAGCACGTCTGTCCTTGCACACACAGCCCCATCTGCACGGGCCGGCTGAGCCGTGTCTGTCTGTCCCGTGTCTGTCCTTGCACACACAGCCCCATCTGCACGGGCCGGCTGAGCCGTGTCTGTCTGTCCCGTGTCCGTCTGTCCTTGCACACACAGCCCCATCTGCACGGGCTGCCTGTCCCGTGTCCGCCTGTCCCGTGTCCGCCTGTCCCGTGTCCGCCTGTCCCGTGTCCGCCTGTCCCGTGTCCGCCTGTCCCGTGTCCGCCTGTCGGTGCGCACACAGCCCCATCTCGCGGCACGGCGTGCGCAGGACACGCGGAGCGGAGGGCATTCCCGGGAGCCCGGGGCTTTCAGGGAACAGCGTTTTGTCTTACGCGGTTTCAGGAGGGAATGATCCAGCCTGGCAGTCCTGGGAGAAGAGCTGCCTACTCCAGCGAGCAGCTCTGGGAGGGGGGAGGCTTTTTCATGGTGTCTGAACCCCTGCCTGGCTTATCCTGTTTGCCCCAGTAAGAGACACACCATTTTCTTTGAAAACATTTTGTGAGTAAGATAGAAGTTAATAGAAAATATGTTATCTAGGAAGACTACTGGATAAAGGTAGTAGCCCCTGGTATGGAACCCCAGAGGAATGCAGATCTCTCTATGTGTTATGTGTGTGTGATTATTTTATTTTCTTTAAAAATGTGACATTTGGACTGGAATTCAAATCTGGATCTGAATTTCCTCACAGACCAGGTTTCTTTTGTTCTGGGACCCCATTTTAATTTGTGGACAGCTAGAGAGGCAGCAACACAAGTTTCCTGGTGGCAGCTGTGTGATGCTGGATCATTAGGTATCAACAGAAATGACTGAAATGCCACATGTGGTGCAGTGCTGAACAGGTACAGTAACAGTTGTGCAAAACCTATACTTTTTTATGAGTGCTACAAAGAGTAATTGTTTAATCTAGTAGGGTAGAATAAGTGTTTTTGAAAACTGGAAGAGTAATTGATGTAGTCCCTGTTCCTGTGGTTCTCACCTCAGTGTTCCATCAGTCAAGCATACTGCGAGCATTAATTTTTGCCTGTTCTTTTGAATTACTTTTGACTACTTTCTAACTCGTCACCTGGGCTCTCTGAGGGTGCCAGAGCTGTGGGATAAGGTTTAGTGGGAGAGCTGTCTGATGGAAGAGAGAAGACTCCCCCATTTTTCCCAGCCCCTGCCAATCGCCCTTGCTGCATTCCTTCTGGTGCCCACTCTTCACTGGCAGCAGGCTCCCGTGTATTTCCAGCTAAGGGGAATGAGGGCTGCAGGAGCCATGTAATCCCAAAGAGGTTGTAGAGACTTTGCTGCCAGCAAACAAGTTCAGGTGCACTTGCCCATCAGAAGTCCCTGGATCACCATCCCCCGCCGATGGGACCATGTGCAGTAACACTTACTGCAGCACGTCCGAGTGTGACAAAGCTCAGTTATCCTGGGCTTTCCATGACTTCACAGGAAAGAAACATTCCTGGAGCAGCCCATCAAGTCTAGAGTTTAATTCCTCTGTGTATTTTTCTAAAGGGATCTCAGAGTATAACTCTGAGAAGCGGAAATCCAGGGGATGAAATTTGCTGTGCAGTATAGAATATGTGAAAGGGCTGGAGAGAGAATTCCATTTGCCTTACGCTGCTCTGCTGCGTGCTGAGAGCTGCCTGAGGTAAACCAGGTTTGAATTGTGCAACATCTCATTGGTACTGAAACCTGAATCACTGTTCTTGTAACTTTCTTGTGTAGGAAACACACATTCAGAGATCCTTTTGCTTTACATTTACATAACTGCTAGACTGACTAATGTTAAAAATATGAATCAGATTTTATCAGAGTTTTAAAACCCTTCCCAAACTATGTGCTTGGCTTGTCCTCATTTAACATCCATATAATTGCTAAAGCAATATTACAGTCAGTGAGAAATTGCAGGAGGTGTAAAGCTGCAGGTTTGTTTTGGGAACCATTTGCAGAAGCAACATTTATAGTCAGTGTAAAATTCTGCACAAAAACCAGACTGTAATTTAGTTCAAATGCTGTTATATATAAGAAGATGTACAATCAGTTATGATTAGCCAGCTCACCCGAGGGAAACTGAGGCAGGAGCTAGGATCCATTGTGTGTTTAGGCCAAGCAACAGACCTGTGGGAAGGACACTGTGGCTTTAATACTGCAAACAACATTTTGCATTATTTAACTTATAAATACATCTAACTGGGGACTGGCTAAACATCCACCCCTGTTTTCCTGCTGCCTTGTTAGACAGCCTGCTCCAGAGTGGGATGGCAGCTACAGCTGTGAGTAACTTGGCCTTTTCTCTGCATGGCAATAGTCTACTGTAATGTGTGTCACCTCTCCCAGATTCAGTGGCACAAAGCACAATGCTTTCTTGGCATGATAGGCACCTGCAGACCTCCCAGTCTGTCATGGTAATAAAGACTTTGCCTCCATCCAGCTCCAGTGGGTGATGGGGCTTGAGTGCTGGGACTGGCTGCAGGTGCTTTGTTGCATGTTTAGTGATGAATGTGCAACACCACAGTGCTGCAATCAGTGCCTTCTATTGCTGTAGTTATAGTCAGGTCATTGCAGTGACTTGCTCTAAACCTGATTGAGTACTGTAAATGAAGGTGCAGCTCATTTATTGAGGAAGTTCTTTGACTGAGGTTCTTTTGAGTGCATAAAACCCAGAGAGTTCTGCTTTTAGGGTTTTGGTATTATTTTAGTTGTTGTTTCATGGTTGCTTTTTATTCAGTTCGGTTTTTTGAAACAGAGCCTTTCCTATGTGCTTAGCAAAATTCTGATGCTTGTTCAGTGTTTATTTATCAAGCTGCCTGTGGTGTGATTTCTTTTACAGCTGGCACTGGACTTTGCTCAGATTCCTGCCCTAACCAGCTCTAGAGGATGCTGCTGCTGTGGGGATGGCAACAGTGCATTTTTGTGTGTGTGTGTGTATATGTGCTTTACTAGGTTCTGTCCCCTCTGATGCAGCCTCTCACACATACAGCAAAGGGCTGTGTCACCCTTTGGGACAGTGAGCTGTCTGTTTTAGGTCACAGGGGAGACCCACCTGTGGGGTTATGAAGATTCCCTCACGTGTCAGAAGCCCTTGAGGGTGAATCCAGGCCCAGGCCAACAATAGTGGGAGCTTTGCCATTGATGTCAGCAGAGCAGTGATCCCACCCAGGGCCCCTAAGGAGATGTGATGGACACAAACATGGCAACACCTTGGCTCAGTGACATCCCTTCATGTGCTGGCTCTGTCCCTGCTCAGGCTCCTGTATCCTACAGAACCCTCTGTACTACACTCTGTAGTTTTCCTGGTGCTCCTTTTGGGAAGCCCAGCTGCCAGCTCAGATTGGGGCAGTCTTTATTTTCCTTCCACTCTCACTACAAGAACTGCTTAGGTAACCAACACAGCTCTGCATCTTCCTGGCTGAAAACCACAAGTCTTTATTTGAAAAGCAGGTCATTGAGGAGTGGTTATAAGGGCTCAGATTGATTCTGAGAGGTTATAAAGCCCTTCCTAAAGCTGATTAAAAACCTGCTGCACAAAGGAAGTTGCAGGTCTTTGAGGAATCATCTCAGAACAGAAAGGCAGCTTAATGTGAACTGTCATGTTCATGAACATCATGAGTGATGGAGGAAGAGAAGATCTGGAAATGGAAAGGGGTGTTCAGCTAAGGCAAACCATGTCCTGCTTTTGGCTGTTAAGGGTATTAAGTACAGGTCATTTGAAGGCTGTTAGCCTGGGGTGAACCTGTAGGCTATTGAAGAATAGCAGCATCTTGGTAATTTAAGAGAGTTTCAGTATCAATACATGGGAAGTGATCAGAAATAGGCTGATGTAATTCCAGGAGCCTTCCACTGTGTGGCTGGACTGGCTTCAGGAGAGCAGCATTCTTAAAAACTGGAAAACACCTAGAATTAATTAACTAATTGTGGGAAGACTTCCAGCCTGTGTTGAATCTGCACACATAAGCACACACATATATTTTAGCAAATTTATTTTTCTGTTCTGTTCATATTCATGCTTATGTAATTGATTTCAAATTTATTAGGGGCTGAAAAGCTGTCACTGGACAAAAAAATAAATTTCTTTGGTGCAGACAAATGACTGTCAGTTTGATTTAAAGTCTGTTGTGAGGAGCCTACAGCTCCTAAACTGACAGGCAAACATAGAATTATGTGGTAGATATACTAAATGTTTATTAGTTTTTCAGGGCTAACCACAAAGTGGAAATTAAAACCAGAAGTGGAATAAACTCTCGTTCTTGAGGCTTTCCCCTGACTAATGGAAGGAAATGTTTCTGGGCTGGTTGGTGATTCACTGTCCCAGCCTGTGGGCCGTGGTTGGAATTAGCTGCTGGACTGATCAGATCTGGCGCTTCCTGCTTTCCTTACCTCAGGGTGCCAACACAGGGTCATTATTTGCCCTTGTGCTCTCAGCTCTGGTTGCAGCTCCTTCCCCACCACGTGGAGCTAGCAGGGATGTACTTGAGAGCCCCCAAATCACTGCCCTGTCCTTTTACTGCGGGTGCTCTGTGGGGTAGGGATGGTTTCCCAGCTGCTGTACGGGTGCACGGTTAGCCCAGTGCTTCAAAGCACTG
>VZRH01008207.1:43995-66703 GCA_013397555.1 Urocynchramus pylzowi
AAAAGGTTTTTTTTTTTTTTTTTTTTTTTTTTTTTTTTTTTTTTTTGAGCAGCTTTAGCCACTTCATATGATAAAAAAGAGGAAGGTGGGAGTCAGGAGTGTCAGGAATATGCATATTGCTATGTCCATGAGCATCTCAAAATTTCATGAGTCATGTAAAAGGGAATGCTGCAGATTCTTGACAGCAATGATTAAGGAAAACTGCAGATTTTCTGTTTCAATGAAAGATAAGTACCTTTTATTTATGTAACTTTAAAGGGCTGACTTGACATACCAAAGGCCAATAGATTTTGGTTAAAAAATTAAATAGCAGACGCAGAGCTGACTGAAATTGAGAGTGCAACTTGCTTAGAAATAAGTAGGATGTTGTATCAAATGTAAAAATAATGCTCCTGGGTTAAGAATGAATAGGATCTAGTCCAGGAAAAAGTTAAATGTACCTTCAACTGTGCATGATTGAGTAAATATTTTCAGTGGGGACACATATTTTGAAATTGAAAACCATACCTAAAGCCTTTGCTGGACTATAGCAGTCTGAAAATACTGAATTTATGTGAATTGTTTGAAATGTAAAACCAATTTGAAAATAACTTATTTATCAGGGGGCTTCTGAATGATCATTAGTTATTTGTTTGTTTTTCATGCATCTCTCCCAGATTCCCTGTGAGCTGCAAAGTTTGAGTGTCTTCTCAGGGGTCTGGTTTGGTCCTCATGGAAGTTAAAAAGTGGCAAAGTTCACCAAAACAGTATCAACAGGATTTTTTTTTTTTTCCCTTTAAAAGGAAGTTTCTTAATCTTCTCCATTCCTTCCCCCTCTTCCTCTCCAGGAGATCCATTCCACACAGACCATGGAATTTTGGCCTCTCATTCATACATGGAAGAAAAGCAAATTTCAGAATGTTGGAACGTCCCACAAATCAGAAATTCCCTTTTCCAGACAGTTCTTCATGAAAAGTGTCCCAGTGGCTTCTGTGGCTTCCTTCTGTAGGACTGTCAGGCAGATGTAGGAATACCTGAGAGAAGGAATTGTAAGGTAACAAACCCACCACCCTGCAGGAGGGGAAGCTCCCTCTGCCCTTGCAGTGACACTGGGGACTCCAAGCTCCTGTTCTCCAATCCTCTGTGAAATCTCTTCCAGAGCAATGGCTCCTTTGCTGAGTCAGTTCAACCTCTCCAGCTCTAGTGAATAACTTTGTTAGAGATGGGATGCTCAGAAGTCCTGAGCAGGGCAGCTGTCACCTCTTAGCAGCTTCCACAGGGACTTTTCAATCCTAGCCTGCCAGTAAGAGGGAATTTTGAAGTGTGCCAGGAGGTATTGCTCCTTCTTCACATGATAAGTCTTTCCCCAGCATAAAAGAAAAGAAATAACAGCAGAAGCAGGAGATTTCAATAGCTAGTAGAAAAAGGAATTAAAATAGTTCTAGTGTCTCCCTTTACATTGTCCCTGGTGCTTATGGTTTGCCCTCCAGTGTATTATTTCTGCTGTCCACTCTCCAGACTCCTCTGTTAAATTTCTTGTGGGAATACAACAAAGTAAAATTTCACTAAAATGCAGTAGAAACAGAGATAAGGGGAGGAAGGAAGCTCATTTTATGTATAAAAAAGGTAGAATTTAAATAATCTAACAAATTTGTCCGGTGGCAAGGCAGGGGAAGGGCGTGTGAGAGAGATCCTGAAGGAATTCTGCTGCTCTGCTGCCACATCCTTTCCACACCAATTGTGACTCTGCATGTGCAGAATTTGAGTGTAGGTGGGACTCTGCTCCTCATTCTCCAAAGTACATCTCCTGTAGTCATTTCCACGAGTAGGAGAACATGTAAAAAGCTACAATTTCACTGTTTCTGATTTGTTTGTTTGTTTTCCACAGAAGAGGGCAGTTAAAGTTCACACTTATACAGATGACAAAAGCACCACAGCAAATTTTAAAGCACTTTCTTTCACAAGTGAAAATGATTGGCCTTTTCCGTGCTGGAAAATAATAATTAAAGGAGGCTGAGCTGGTCTGATTTGTTTGCAGTCCCCTTAGTCTGTGACAAAGTCCATCACAAAATGTTCTTACAGAAGTTGAGCAGTGAGGAAGGAATGATGAAATACTGACTAATGGAGAAAAACAGAAATAAAATTATTTCCAATGTGCTTTAAGGAGCAACAGCAGATACCTTAAGGCTCCCTGGATTTTCTACCTTGCACTAAAAGACTTACCAGCAGTGGTTGAAGGATCTTGCAGTTGTAGAAGGGAAAAGGAAATCAATCCCCTACAGCAGCAACTTCATCAGCATTTAGTCTAACTTTAAAAATGTTCAGGGAGCAGAGATAAAGACAAAACCAAGGAAATGAGTCAGATTGCCTGAGAGGATGTGAGGGATGGTGGGATGAAGGTATGTGCCTTTCAGAGCCTTGAAGTGAGGATCAGAAGACATTCCTTGGGCATGCCTTTCAGATCACTGCCTGGCACTGCACACACTGATTGTGATACCCCACAGCCTGGCTGGCTGCACTTTTAACAGAACTACCTCACAGCTGTCCCTGAGGATGAGGTGATGTTGGAAAGGGAGACAGAAAATGGTTGTTTCCATCTATTCTAGTGCAAATTATCTGTGGAAAATACCACTGCTGTAAGGCAGAAGCTGCTTTATATGGCTCAGTTCAGGCTTCAGACTGCTTTTATCCAGGGCTAACTCCTTGAATTTCAGAAATTTTTGTTTTTCTAATTGACACCAGTTCAAAGAGAAGGAAATCAAGTGATAAAAATCTCTTCCAGTAAGTGATCCTGGAGCTGTCTTTGCCATTAAAGTCTCTCTTCACAGCAGGGTCTTAAGCAAGTTCAAGGCAGGCATGTCTGTCAATTCAGGAGCAGGCACAAGAAGTGCCTTCCTGAGCCACTGCCTTAAAATAACTGCACCAATGGACACTTGTGCAGTGATGTTTTGGAAATGTGCACCACCTTATTAGAAAATTCGACTGTGAATACCAGGCCCTCTGCTGAGGTCCCTGGGATGTCAGCCCAGGATCTCTGCAGCCTTCTCATCTCAGCATAGCTCAGAGAGGCGGTTTTGAAACTAAAATCTTTGTGTAAAATAATAGACATTGTGACATGAGAAGCCTCATAAATTGAAAAATGTCAGTTGGTTTTGCAGAGGTTGCTTACTAATTTTCACCTCATAAAGATTTCAGAAGGGATTCCAGCACTTTGTTAAACTGCTGCAGTGAGGTCATCCATGTTTATTTATACACACCTAGTAAACTCCCTGAAGTAGCCAAAGGCTCTGGTTTCCTCAGCACACAGCTGGTGACTTCTCTTGTTTTCGTTATGCTGGATTAATGTCCTCAAATGTGAGCAAAGTGTGTACATTAAATTCAGATGTTTGTACCCAGAGGAGGTGTGAGCACCCAGCTCACCTCTCCAGTCCAGGTGCTCTTGTCCAAAGAGCCCTGTCTTGCCCTCCTTTGTGTATCCTTACTTTTGCAGCTGCAGCCAAATCTGTTTTCTGTTTGGAGCTGTTGGACTGATTTCAGCCTCTGTCCCCTTGGCATCTTCCCTGTCACACCCAGCACACCTGGGTCCAGCACTCTGCTCAGCAGCTTACAGGGCAGGATCCCAGCCTAGCAGAGACTGGCTCAGCTCCAGCCGAGTTTATTGCCCAAAATCTCAGCTGTTGGCAAGTTTAGTTGATTTAAAGTCATTGTGAAAAACCTCTGCAGCTCTGTACAGGGAATTGTTTCCCCTTTCAGGATATGTGCCCCATGGAATGCTGCTTAAGCTGGTGGAGTAAAGTCGTGTTTTCTGTGTTTTCAGCTGGTCTCAGAGGCCTCCAATCCCCCTGAGCCACGTTTTCATTTCAGTTGCACCAAAGTAAATGCTACTGAGGACAGAGGAGCTAGAACACCAAAAGAATACTGTGAGATACAAGAAACCTTACACTTTTTTTGCTAGTTTGTTCTTCACCCTGTGCTTGTGTCCCTGTGTGTCCCTCACCCTGTCCAGCAGGATCTCCTCAGTGTTCCTGCCCCAAGCCTCCCCTGGCAGTGATCCCTCTGAGCCTGACCAGGGCTTGCTCTGCAGTCACCCACAGGGGCACTCAGGGTACCCCTCCTGAACACCCCAAATGTGTTTTTAAGGTGATTCCAGTGGTTCAGCTTTCCCCCAGTGCAAGTCAGCAGGGGCCAGCAAAGTGAGCAGTTTGGGGCCAGTGACAGGGAGAGAAGTGTCAGGGTGAAGCTGCAGTGCAGGAGGTTTTTGCATGGGTGTTAAGGGCTGTGCTCCTGGCAGGCTGAGCCAGGGTAGCTTAACTGTCTGGACATCATCTCCTGCATTTGTGTGTGTTTTCTGCTTCATTATTTTTGTTGAGTCGTATACCTCCCTCATCTGGAATATCTCCATTGATTTTCGTGAATTTCTCAGGATTTTCATCCCCTCTGAAGAACATTTAGTTCATTGCTCATAGTACTGACACTACCTCAGCCCTGCAACAGCTGTGGCAGATGGGCCAAAGGCAAAGTTGGGGTAGGCAAGAATATCCTCCATTGGAGATGTTTGGGGCAGATTTTGCAATCCTCTTTGTGCAAATTTGACCCAATCAGTGTGTAAGCTGGCCAGGAAAATTATCTAAACAAAGCTGGTATGAAGTGGGTGTGCAAAATGAGTGGGACTTCCATTTCACTGGGGCCAAGGGGAGGTATTGAGCAGCATGAAAGCAGAAATATAATGCAGAGATGTGTGTGGGCATTTAGCTGCATGAAGAACAAGGGAAAATGAAGCCCTGTACAGAATTTTGCTATTGGTGGATCTAGCTGCTGGTATTTTGGTGAATTATTGTTGCTGTTACAGCCATCTGGAGCATGTAAAAGGGATGAAACTTGTAAATTTTTTTTCTAAAAAAAGCATTTAGGACAATTTTCTTAGTTGCCAGCTCTCTGGAGGGCAGTACCCGAGGCAGTTCTTGTTGTTGACTGTGGGAGGGGAAGGGGCAGGTGACCTGCACCCTGTCTGCTGGGGACTCCTGGAGGTGCAGAGCTGGTGCCACTGCTGGGCTCTGCAGAGAGCTGCAGTGCCTGCCTGGGGGCCAGTGCTCAGTGCACATCACCCCTGCCAGCCCTGAAATCCATCTCTGCCATCAGATTTGATCTCACCCTTGTGCTGTGCTGAGGACTGACTGTGTGTGGCAGGTAAGGAGCGCTCCCTCTCCCCTCTCTCCAGAGCAGGTGTGGCCTTTGCTGCCCCGGTGGAAGGGGATGTGTTAATGGCTCTGGGTGGAGAAGGATGATTTTTCCTGGCAGCACTTTTAGGTTTGCTTCCAGAATATGTACAGTTATCATTTATGTGCCTTTAAATTCTTTCCTTTACTCAGAAGAGGTCAGTGCATAGAAAGAGAATTTGGATTATTAGGCTGCTGGCACTGACCTGCATTTTCCACTGTGTGTACTTGGAATACAGTTTGGTGCCTCTCCTCATTTGTTTCCTTTTTCTCTTCCCCTCTTTCTGCTCCCACCTCAATAAGATGTTGGATTTCTCTTTAAATGATAAATATTTTAAAAATTTAAGTGATCCATTAAATCACTTCTTTAATTTCTCTGGGAATCTTTAAGATTGCACATTTGATCTCTTGAAATGTGAATAGCCCAGTGAAATGATTGAGGCATATTAGTGCTTCAGTCCTCAGTGGGCTCAGAAGACACCAAGTTTGTGTCCTTGCTGCTGGAACAAGAGCTTTGAAAATGTGGGATGTATTCCTGTAAGGTGCCATAGCTGTCAGTCTGAGCTGGTCAGTTTGCAGATGGGGAAGCTGCTGATGGGTCTCTGGGAAAGGAGAACTCCTGGCCTTGTAGATTTGAACCCCTGTTAGTGTCATGATAAAGGCCACCTTGGTCTATGTGATATTTCTGCTACTTGGAATCAATGTTTTTCAGAAAGCAGTTTTATTTTAGGTAAGAAAGTTGTTTTTTTGTTATGAAGATAGTTGTAACTAGGGAGGCTCTGTGGTGCAATCCATCAGCATGTTCAGCTCATGACTGAAAAGCTGAGGTTTGAGCCCATGCATAGATGGGTTTAAGACCCAGTTCAGCCCAAGCCATTCTATGATATTGGGCTGCAGGGTTTTGTCCACACAAGGCTGTCTGTTGTAAAGTGGGATCTGTGTTTCTGATGGCAGTTCCCAGTACAGAGCAGAAAAGGAGCTGCCTCTGTAGCCCCACAGTGATCTCAGGGCTGGGGACTGGGCAGACAGTGGCTACACTGCCATATGAAATGGCCAGGGGTGCCTGTGATGGGATGATAATAAGTTGTGGTTCCTAGGAACCAGTCCTATTTCAGAGCACACAATGGAAATAATACTGCTTCTGCTGCTGTTTTGCTCTAACAGAGATATTCATGTAAAAAATAGAGTAATTCAGAAATAACTGTGTTCTCCCAGCTGGCTGTCGTGGCAGCAAAAGCCCCATAACAGAGCCATTCCCTGAGCCAAGGTTATTTCTAAACCACTTTTAGTTCGTGGAAAACAATTTGCAAAATTTTGAGTGCTTTAGGAATAAGAAAAGTCATTTTACAAATCATTGTCTGCTGCAGGAAAAGCAATTGTCATGGACATAAAAACACAATATGGGTGTTTTTAGTGTATCAAATCACGTGACAAATCAGAGGGCTACTAAAGAACATAATTTCAACACTGTCAAACAGCTTCTGCTCTGCCTGCATGGTGATTATCCTCTCAGTTTACACAGATCTTTGCACTCCTGTGTTGCTTTAATAACATCACTGTTACCCCCTGACATTCTGGTAACGTGAGGAGCAGTGAATTCTCACAGCACCTCCAGTCATCAGTCACTGTCAGCCCTGGGCTGAGGTTTCCCCTCCCTACCCCTGGGGCTGCATGGCTCACACAGCTCTTGCTGACACTGTGCTCCCCATGGCCCCTGGGGAGTCTCTGGGTGATGTGCCTGGCTGCCCAGAGGCTCCAGAGCCTGGGCAGGCAGCAGGAGGAGGGAGAGGCTTCAGATCATGAGCCCTGGCTGCTCCTCAGGGTGCTGCTGGTCATACTGAGGCATTGGTGTGGCAGGAGATGGAGCAGAGGGGGGGAATCCCCTTTGGTCCAAGGAGCTTACAGCACCAGGTGGAAAAAAGAGATGGAAGGAGGGCAGGATTGAGGTGCTTCAGACAGTGGCTGTGTGTGATAAATGCCTTGAAGAAAAGGGGTCTGACTTTTTCTCCACTGAGCCTCTGCAGCCAGGCTTTGGCCTTTGTGCTGGTGTCAGTCCCAGTGCCACTGCTGGCCTCAGTGCAATGACAGCATTCTCTGCTATCAGGGCACTGCCTTGAGAGCAGTTTTTCCATTTCTAATGTCCCTGAATAGAAGCCAGTCCCTTGTCTGGGCTGGGAAGAACCAGGGATGGCTGGTAGCTGGCTGGTTTTTCTCCCTGGTGGTTGTTTATTTGGTCTACTGAGAACTAAAGTCATCTCTCCACGAATCAGGCACTCCCTGCTCCTGAGAGCCTTGGAGCTCTCAGAGCATTTTGTCCATGAGCAGGACTGACAGCAGTGGCATTGCTGTGTGCCCAGGAATGTCTGTGTGCAGCCAGCCTTGGCACCACCCAGGGCAGGGTTTCTGCCCCACAGGATGAGCAGAGATGAGTTATCTGTGGATGTGCCAGCTCTGTCTCTCTTTCAGTAGCAGCCTTAGTAGCCTGCCTCACTTCTTTTGTTGTGTTTAATATGCTCCTTGTGTTATTTATCATGTACTTTTATTATCTGTTATTTTATCATAGATTTTGCAAAAAAGATCAGCCACTTCTATGTTTACCTTAAGCACACCTGATGTTCAAAGCTTCCATGCTCTCCCAATGCCATTTTTTTCTCAAAGACAACCAGGCTTTGCTGTGGCAAGGCTGGGCTGTGGCAAGTGTAGATGCTTCAGATGGAAGAAGGATCCTCTTATGATGCATCATCCCAGCTCATGTTGCATGATGTAGTTCAGTACCCAGCTCCAGATCCTCTCTGACTGGTCACTGCAGCTGTGTGCTTGGTGGCAATGTGCTTGATTTGGGGCTGTGAGACAGGATTGGGGTGCTTAGTCAGCATTATCTGTTCCATCTCACTCCTCTGGTTGGTTAGTTCCAAATGTGTTTTGGATACCTAATAATTCCAAACCAAATTTCTAGAAGAACATCAGGGAAACTGTCCTCAGTATATAAATGACTGTGTTAATGAGACTGAGCTCCTGTGGCTGAGATTGCAAATCATTTTCAGATGCTGTCAGCATCTTTTTTTTTTGTGCTTTGTCTCTGTCCTCCAGTGACCATTGCTTGGAGAGCTGAGTATACACTCAAAGGAATTGCTTTGGGGGGAAGGCTCAAATATCAAAGTGGAAAAAAGCATTCAAACCTAAAAGCTGACCATAAAGCCCAGCACATCATTTTCAGGAGCAGAACATTATTGTTACTCTGCTGACAAACTTCTTTTGAGGGCAGCAGCACCATTTCAGATTTGTCTCGAAGCCGCACGTAACCAAAATAAATATATGGTTACATAAGAAACTATATTATATTCCTGCTCTGTGCTTCCAAGTGTAATTGTAAAGTAAGCACAAATGCAGTGTGTCTGCCTTGGTGGAGGTAGAGGGCAAACCTCCTTCCACACACCATTCTGTGGATTCACACCTGGGAGTAGTGAGGCAAGCAAGTGCAAGGGAGGTGGGTTTGTCCCCTCTTCTGAAAGATGTGGAGGCCTCCTCTGGAGAAGACAAGGGACAGGTAGGGAGAGGCACCAAACAGGCTCCAGAGAGCAGCCACGTTGCAGGGAGGGCAGTGTGTGGCTTTGGGACATCGCCCAGCTTGGAGTGAGTAACTGAAGCCCAGAGGATTACACAGCTCACATGAATCCCTGGTGATTTATGCAGCTGGTTAACGTGCCAGCAGCAATGCCTGTAGCTCCAGGGACTTGCTGCTGCGTGGCACGAGCCTGCTTCCTGCTGTGTGTGACCAGGGGAAGAGTCATGCTGAGCAGCTGTGACAAACCTGCACTTGTAGGGCTGGGCTTTGAAATTTGGCAGGGGACCACTGTGCATCTTTCCTCCTGAAGGTGCTGTGAAAATATATGAATCATTGATTGTTTTCAAAGGGCTTGGACACGATAACTTTGAATGAGATTAAAAAAAACCCATGAAGGAACCCAGAGTTCCTCATGGAAGACAAACCTTGGCCTGCAGAGAGGAAAGGTCTGACTGTGTGGCTAGCACAGTGCAGAGGTGGACGAGGAAACACAGCAAGAATAAGCAGGCAGTGTTAGGACCTTGAGTTTTCTGAAGCTGTCAGTCTCTCAGTTTTAATCAAGCACCAATTATTCAGTTCCATGCAGAAGGAACTCTGTAGTGTTCACTGTCCTGCTGCCCAGGTGCCTCAGATTATATTTAGTTTATGTTTTCTTTAGGTGCTTATGCACACATATATACTACACTACAAGTCTAGAGACTGGGACAGAAAACTGAGTACTGTATAATATCCCATAGCCAAGGGCTATAAAGTCCTTTTCAGAACATTGACATGAACAATGCCCTTTCATCTAACCAGCTTTTTCCCCTCTCTGGCTGTTGTATTCCGGACAAAAAGAGGGAGAAGCCCCAGTTTTAATCCTACAGGGAGTACAGGGCAGTGAACATGCTATAAAAGCCCACATGGAAGTGAATGTTGCCAATATGAGGAGCCACACATTAAAGGATGATGATAAGGTATTTACCTATGAAGGAAAAATGAAATAACACCTACATCAGATAAACAAAGTTTGAAAGGTCCCTGCCAGGCTCTACCATTCTGTGATTCTGTAATAGAACACAGCTCTCCTGAAACCCAGGGTAATGTTTGAAATGTGCTGTTTACTGGATCCTGGGCACCTGCTCTATTTTGATTAAATCTGCCAACAGAAGTGTATGATCAGGCTGCACATGCACAGGTGGTGTGTGCATATGGATGGTTACCTGCAGAATCCCTCCATATGCAGGCAAACCAGCACATCCAGCCAGCCTGTCAGAAAAAAAATGTAAAAGATTGCTAAAATCCAACTAGACAGAATTTCCAGCTGGAAAAAAAGAGGAAGGATGTGTCTGGGGAAACCTGGCCATGTGCTATTCCTGCCTCCAGGATCTTCTGTTAAGTCTCTGTACAGAGCAGTTTCTCCTTAAATACTCACCTAATCAAAGAGGGCCTTTGCACACCAGGAACAGTAGATTCATCACTTGATTTTGTGGTAGGTTACTTACTGTTCATTGCTCTTTGTATTCTTCTCTTTAAAGCTCCCAAGCTATTCCAGACAAGGGAAAGTAATGTGAGTGTGTAGTGGTACAGAAGGGCTTTCTGCTTTCCTCATACAGCACATCCAGCTCGTGTGGGCACAGTCAATTCTTGCAGCTGTGCCACTGGTTTAGTTTATGCACATTGCTGGTGAAAAAAATAAGCTGTAACAAGAGTTTAGTCTGGCAGTTACTTCTTTTCATTGTAGCTGTGTCTTACGGCTCTCTGTGTGTTTCACTCCTCTCTGCGTGGCACAACTGCAAAATGCACAAAGGGAAAATGCTGCCAGCTGGGTGAGCTGGGAGGTGGAGAGGGAAGGAATAACGGAGGAGCTGGGAATCGGCGCTCAGTCCTTGGTAGGCACAAGGGCACCTGGATCTATTGAAACCAGCCAACACCCTCCTGCTGCTCCCTGCAGGGATGCGGGGGCTGTGGGATGGCGGATGGCAGCGAGCCCCGCTCAGCCCACGCGCGGTGTGGCCACCCCTAGAGGGCGGTGACTGACTGGGGAACGTCCTGCTGGAGCGGATGGGTCCTGAAACATCCCGCACTGATCCAGCTGCGGAACTGCAGCTGTTCCGGGAACTGCAGAAAGGTGCAGAGTCTAGCAGAGTCAGGACTCTGCCCAGCTGAAGTGGACAAGTAATGTACCAGAATTTGGCTCAAGTGTCAGGACGAATTTACAAACTGTTGTGAGATGGTTAATTCTGAGAAATACCAGAGACCTTCATTTCTGGAATGAAGAATTACAGAATTTTCTATTTTGGGAATTTGCTATTTCCCTTGTTTGCTGGTTCCCTTGAAAGAACCAATCCATAAGCACATTTATACCACGGCAAAGCAGGAAAAAATCAAATCAGCCAGCACAAATTGCTCTGAACTCTTGGGTTTACACTAACAGCATGCTCTGTTTGGATTCCAGCACAGCATAGTCCTGCTGTGCAAGCCATCATCCCAGGGGTGAACTTACCAGGAATGAGGTTCCTTATTTATGCCATTTGGTGCAGGAACTATTTCCATGGAGAAACAGCTTCCCAGCCTCACCTTTCACATGACGTCCTTTACCTGCATGTCAGGTAGGAAACGGCTGGTGAGATTTCCTGCAGCATCCTGTGATGCTGTGAGTGGTCCACAGGGCTCTGCCCAGCTTCCACAGCTCTGCATCTGACTGAAGAATATCTATCCTTCCTCTTTTTCCCCAGTCTGTTGTCATCATTTTGCTGGTTAGCTGCTTTCTTTACTTCTTCTGCACCTCTCGTCCTGGTGCCGATATACAAAACTCCACCGGACTTCTCAGTTCTGCAAGAAAATGATGAAAAGTTGTTTGAAATAAAGTTAGAGGTGGGGACAGCTTCAGGGCAGGCTCATGTTTTCTTCTCTGAGCATATCTAAACTCGAGCTGCTGCTGCACATTCAGCGCTGTGCTGCATGGCCACGTTTGTGCCTGGCTCTGGAGCTGCAGTGTGTGCTCTGCAGCCAAGCTGCACACTTTGCTGTTCTGTGCTTTCTGTACTGTGGCTCCAGGGCTCACAGGCCACAAAGAGTTTGTTTCAGTGGCAGGGGCCATCAGCACATGTCTTTGACAAGGCAGGCAGTGTGAAAACATCAACACTCTTCCCTCCAAGCACAGAAAGATGGGCTGGTTCCCAGTTTGTTATCTTTATATTTAGCATTGACTCCAAGGAGCACAGTTAGAGGGGATGGAAACACAATCTACTCATTTTCATTTCTGTGTTGCCAGTTGAGTCAGCACCAGGCTGACACTGGCCCAGAGCTGTTTGCTTGGTACATTGAGACCTGTGTGTGTTTTTGTTACCCCTTGTCCATTAGCTCATGGACCACTGTGCCTGTAGCACAAAAGGTCCTGCTGCTTTTCTTGGCCATCTTCACTCCTCACGTCCATCTTGGGCTGGGAGCCAATGGCATGGGCACCAGAGATAAAACATCTCTTATTTCCAAACACAACCTTCTGCATCAGAGCATGCCTTGCCTTTCAAGAAGCTGTCCTTTTTTGGGACTTTTGCTTTGTTTTTTGAGAGCTTTTCATGGATTCATACATGTCATGACCCAGCACCTAAGGCAAGCACATAATTCCAGCACAAAGGACTTTTAAAAAGTACATATATAAACTGCCAGTAGGAAGCCTAACATTCCTAAAGAATGTTACTGTCTTCAGTGCTATTTTCTACCTTCACTTTGTGGGTTTTGTTTCTCCAACTCTATCTAGCTGCAAGGATTCATCTTAAATGGAAGTGACACAGCAAAGCCTACTTTGATAGTTTGCAGATTTAAAAATAGCTGTCTTAACATAGGTTTTCCTTCCAAGGTAGAATGTACCTTCTATTGGAAAACATTCATGCACATTGTTAATACAGGGTCTCTTTTCCATAGTCTGACTTACAGTGAGTCATCTGCTCTCTGGCTCTCTGTATCTACATGCAAATAGGTGGGAATTAGCTTGGTTTCTGAAATTGTCCCTTTTGTATTGACTAAAAATGGTTATTTTTAAATGTTTCCCATTCTCCAGACAAGATATGAATGTAAACGCAACAAAAGTAATGTTGGATGTTCTCCCTGTACCAATAATGTAGCTGTAAAATGCTGTGTTTTGATTAATCTGGTGGAATGCTATTCCTTTTTCAGACTGGTGTCAGAATTGGGCCAATTTTATCTGAAGAGTTTATTGTCTCAAGAAGTAAAAATAAATTGAAGTCACTGTAATTGGAATATCTCCGTTTTTTATCTCAGAGCTATATGAATCAGTATCAGCTGAGCACCTGACTCATGAAAATCAGCTCTTTATTTTAAAGAATGTAGTTTTTAATTTGGGAAAAAAAAAAAAAAGCACTTGGATTAGATCTTAAAATTTTGGGGAAAACCTTGCAAATCTGGAAAAATGTCCACTTTTGCTAACTTCAGTGTGGTGTTGTTTTTCCATGTTAAACTGAGAACTGGACTGTTCCTGATGACACACTCAGTGTTTAGTGAAAACATGTATAATATGTATAATCATAAGTAATCAGAACACCTCAGGTCACCAGCCTTTACTCCATGGCAGATCAGTCAGAAGTTCCTGAGGACAGATCTTTTGCTTTGGCCATAACACCTGCTGGACCCTGCACTGTTGTGGTTGATTTGTGATGTGTGATGCTGTGTGAGGAACCAGGGGTTGCTGGAAAGGGCTGCACACTTTGAAGAGGCTGGAAGGTGAAGTTCCCATGGGACAACTTAGTGACAGAACGAGGAGGCTCCTGTGGCTTAGATCACAGGGATGCAACAGCATTGCTGCACCTTTTAGTGGGAGAAGGGGAGGACTAAAAGTGCAGAAATATCAAGCATTCTATTCATGTGCCATTCCCAAGCCTTCACAGACAAGGTCTGACAACCCCAAATATAGTTTCCACAGGCAAGGGTGCTGAAGAGCAAGATTGCTCAACACTTACACAAGTGAGCCCCTGCTAACTCCTGCTCTCTGAATCAGAACTTGTCTACTTAAGGAAAACAGCCAGCACAACTGATTTGCAAACCAGTGTTGAAAGATTTACTGAAATTCTTGTGGGACCATGAGGGCAGTAGGGAGATCAGTTTGTCTTTCTCTTGGATGGTAACAAAAAGAGCTTCATGTCTTGTGTCCTTACCTCCTCCAATTTTCCTTTTATTTTTGTCGTCATAGTTGAGAAAAACCACTCATAATGTCAACAGACATTATGTCTGTTTATTCATTCATTGTTAAGACAATAACAACTCCTTCCAAACTCTTGGTTGTCCTAAATTATATTGTAAGTATAATTAAACCACAGTGTTGCTGAGGATATCTGTTCCTCAGATGCTCTGCCAGCAGAGGAACCACCATATACCTTTTTCATTGTCTGGGAAGCTTCCTTGGCAATCTTCACTAGAAGGTGTCAAAAAAGTGTTAATAAATCACAGTCAATTTAGAGCAGGAAATTAAATGTTAACACTCTAACACACTATTCATTTTTATTAGTACTATTTCTTCTTTTGTTTGTTTGCTTATTTGCTTGCTCTGTTTGTTGGTTGGTTTGTTGGGGTTTATTTTTCCCCAGAGAGAAAACCCACATGTGTGCTGGTAGAATGTCAGAAGCAGCCTGCAGAAGATGACAAATTGCCTAGATCTGAGGCTTTCAATCCTCCTAGTCAGAGCTGATGATAGTTGTGTGTATCAGCAACCATTTCTGAAATCTCACATCGTGTTTCTGTGCTGCAGTTTACAAAAGTGAGAGTTCAGAGGAATGGTGGTGCTGCTGAAAATCTTTCTACTCCCATGACTGTCTGAATCTTGAAATTAAATGAAAAAAAGGGGGATAATAAAACAGAACAAACCCCTAGACCTTTAATTATAACCTAATCATTTTGATCACAGCAATAAATGTAACAAATGTGAGGCAAGTATGTGTGTGAGAGTGCAGGACAGAGAAAGGTTTAGAGCAAGGATCAGTGGAAAATCTTTAGAAATGATGTAAGAGAAAGCAAAGGCAGTGATTGGAGTTTGTAGCCTACACCAGACACTATAAAAACTCTGAAAGAAAGCTGAACATTAAGGATAAGTTAGGAGGAAGAGCATAGCAGGACCATTAAGGTTGGAATTGCTTGCATCCAATGCAAGGTAAGAGGAGTGAGGGCAGAATGTGTTGGGGATGTTTTGTGTCTTCTGCTCTCTTTACAGAAGCTTTCTTCCCTTCTATGTTTTCCTCTTTTTGATGTTTTCTTAATTTTTTTTTTTTTTTATTAACAGACATGCAAAAGATATAAAGATGCCCAGATCTGCTGGGAAAAGCACAAGTACTTTTTCCAGTACTTTTTACTTTGGAATTAAGATAATAAAGTGCCTATCACCTAGGATTTTTGGTAGTTAAACTGAGCTACAAATATTCAGTGGAAACTCATTTCCTTCAGTTAATCAGACAATATTTAAACAGAATGTGTCAGTGCATTTTGCAACAGTGACAAATTACTTTTGTGCTGTTGCAGTGCTTTGCAGTAAACTGCTGTCTGTTTACATTGTTATGGATTTTCCTTTTGTGTAAATTATTGTCAAATGCACATTACTTCTTAACATAAGCTGAAGAGCTGTGACAGAATAATTCTTTTGCATTACTAAATATCATATGTGGTAGACAAGTTTGCTACATCTAATATATTGGAAAATATGAGATAAATTATTTTGGAAAAGTCTTTAATTTATGGATCTGCAAAAGGGTTTTACTATATCCCATATCAGACAAATGTTGATCCAGATTCTGCTGCATTCCTGCAATAATAGAATACTGCAAAAACATTCCTACACTAACAGAGTAATTATCATTATCCAGTGATCTGGCTAGTTCAGTTTTGTACCCCTGCAACTGAAGGCAGACTCTGATTCTGTGATAGTCATTGTAATTTCTCCATTCTGAGTTCAAAACTATTTCACTGTTTTTTTTTTTTCCTCCCACACTGAAGTCGTACAAGTAAATACATGCAAATAACGTTTGGTTTAAATGTCCAGAGGCTACAATAAAGTTCAGAATCCACTAATTTTTGAAGCACTAGCATGCAGTGCCCTTAGCTTTCCTTACTCAGTCTTTCAATTTGCAATGATGGTTCTCTCGTGGGGAGTGCAGAGCTGAAACCTGAGGAGCTGAGAGGACATTTTGTGCCTCTGCCCACTGCTTAACTCAAGAAACTTATTATTGCATTTATATGTCTCTGCTCACCTGTATTCAAAATGCAGCTCAACCTACTTTTCCTGTAAAATACTTTGAACATTATGAGGAATAACAGGCAAAACCCCCCTGCTCAAACCAAGCAAATCTATGGTATAAATGATGGGAAAACTGCAAAATATATCTGACTGGACCAGGCATTCTTCATTTTTTATAAATACCTGCCAATCTGATTTCATCAGGTTAGGACTTTGTTTTCACTCTTTGAATGAATGACAAGTGCCTTTCTGGGCTTCTTGAAGAGCCAATTAAAACACACAACAGTTGTAAGAGCTCTGTTGTTAGACCCTGCCAAAGACTGCAAGTGCTTGCAGCTTTCCTTCTCTTCTTACTTAACTCAGAGAGACAGGTTACTCTCCAATTTACATTTGCAATGCATCTCCCCCAAGACTTTTCTCCTTCAAGTAATACCCTTGATCAGAATGTTTAAGTGTTTTCTGAGTAAATCAGTATCAGTGTTTGAATCTTGTTAAGAAATTCCAATGCCATTCTCATCTCTTAAAAGCTTATCTTGAGGGATATTTTTATTATACTTTAAATGGTTTGTTTTTCTATTGATAACCTATTTTGCTAATATACTCTTTATACCTGGTGTGAAGATCTGCTACTTACCACTTCAATACTGTTAGGGGAAAAAATATTTTCTGATATAGAAAACCACATTCTATTTCTTGATTTTTCTTGATGGAAAGATTTCTAAGTTTTGCTTCAAATTCTGAAGATAGCACTCTAACAATGAAAAGTTTTTGGCTCTTGTGGTAAAGAAGAAATAAAGCTGAATGTCAAATTGTTAGAAATGTTAAGAAAAGTTGGCATGTTTAGTCAGTACATATATAAACAGTGTAGGGTTGAGAGTTTGTTGGCAATGAAGAATAGCCTAATAATGTTTTGTATTCCATTGTACATACCAGGAATACTGCAGCTCACTCAACTATCTTTTGAGGAAAGGTGCAAATAGGTTTTTCCCACTAAGAGATATTTTCTTACACTTCATAGCATCCTTCTTTTTTAATAGCCCCTGAGCTTCTAGATGGGCTTCCTCACTTCTGTTTGTCTGTTGCTTCATGGTCTCCTACTTTTATGGTATGTATGTGAGTTTGGGGTTTTTAATTTTTGAAATCTGTTGCTAAAAATGGATTTATTACACAGTGTAAACGTGTAGCCAGCTTTGCAGGATGTCCAACCTGTGTCCTTCCTGCCCACTCTAAAGAAAATTGTCCTCATTTGTTCTGTATGGCCATTTGGTTTCGTGCCCTGTTTTCAAAGGAAGAGATGAGAACCATGACTGAAGAGTCTTTACACGAGTGTTTGCCACCTCTGTCAGTTAATTTGTTCCTGAATCACGCTTGTATCTGTTCAGCAAAGGTGCCCTGGCAGGGCTCTGTTCATTTATGCACTTCTTGAGCTCCTCATGGAAATCAGAGGGTCACCTTTCCATCCTTTCTGCACATGACGCGAGTGCTGCTCCCGCAGATGTTGGGTCCTGTGTGGGCAGGGTCCAGGCGAGCCCTGCAGTGATTGAACCACGACTCAAACCATGCCATAAAACTCTGTTTTATCTGAGTACAAGTGGCAGGAACAGCTGTGTGCTAATATAATTCCAATATATTAGATGTAGCAAACTTTCTGAGCCAAAGCACAGCTGTCAAGCAGGCAAAGGTGACTAACACGGTGGTGTGAGAACATGTCAGGACTGAACACCAGAAATCATGGTACAGGGAATGCAACTATTGAAATGAAGGCTTTAGAAATCAATCAACAAATCTTGACTGCCTTGAGAAACCTTGAAGGAACCTCATTTTCAGGAAGTGGAGCTTGCTTGGCGTTGAAATACTGTCTGACAAAAAGTTTCTTTTGGGACAAACAAATACCTACTTATAACTAATCATAAGCCTCTTGCATAAGTCTATGAATTTTAAGTTCTCTCTGGTTCCACTAGATGAAACCTACCTGCCTCTGTTTATCTGTATAGTCATGAAACTGAAAATAGAAGGAAAAACACATTGTAGAAGTTGTCAGTGTCTGTGCCATGTGTTACAAAATATATGGCACTGTTTAAAAATCTACGCCTCCTCCAGAAAACACATTATTAATAACATAAAGAGCCTGACACTGGCAGCTTACATTTCATTTTATCACAAAAATCCCATGTTTCAATGTGTGGCTTCAGTATCTTTTAGAAAGCAATATATGAGAAATGCTCCATATCTCCTCTGTGAGATGACAAGAAAAACACCACTCTAACCTATTTTTGAGATCTGTTTTTTTTTTTTTTCTGAGGGTGGAATTTGTTTTGATTTTTATCCTTTTTCCTTGATATTTACATAACTACAAGATTGCACCTGAGAAACACAGAGTCATTCAGCAGTTCTGAAATCACTAGGACTGGCAGTAGGGCCAGTATTGTTGGCTTTGTGGTGGTATAAATCATCAGAGGATACCTTTTACAACTTTTAAAAGTAAGGAAAATTTGTTCCAGCAGGAGCAGATTTCTTAGAGCTTCACACAAGCCATTTTTAAGCTGTTCTTTTGGTAAGATAATTATCCATCATAATTTTTTTTTGGCCAAGGTATATTCCTATTAGGCATGCAATGCAAGCATAGCAAGGTCAGTGTGAGTACTCAATTTGATTAATCAATTCAATTAAGATAGGTAGCAGCAGTTCATATTCTATTTTGTGGTGCTGGAGCAGTAACAAAATAGCTCAGTAGCTGGTTTGCAGGCCTGATTTCCCCCAGCTGGCTGGAATGTGCACAGTCCCAGAGACCTTCCTGGCCAGCAGATGATGTAGTGCATCTCTTCCCAGTGCTATCCCAGAGTTATGAGAGGAGCACTGGAGGCCAAAGAGGCACTGCCAGGAGCTTCCCAGGGCCTGTGGGACAGCCAAGCCTTGGCTCTGCATCAGGTCATTTTGGTGGCACCCAGATAAACTGGAGGGGTTTCTAGGCTTGGCCACAAGGTGCTCATTGCAAGAGCAAGGTCCTCGTGTGCAGGTGACTTGGGCATGTCCTGTGCTGGTGTCACAGCAAGGGGCAGAGCACAGCCACCAGGACAGGCTGGCACAGCCTCCAGGACAGGCTGGCACAGCCACCAGGACAGACTGGCAGCTGGAGTGAAGGATTGCAGAGCAAGGCATGATGTCTTGCCTCGGTTCCCTTGCTAACAGGCCAGTAAGAAAAATAAGTCCCTTGTGATTTATACTTGCAGAGTAATCTCCACAGTAATGTGAAATATCGTGGTTCAAATGGGTAAGAACAATGATGGCTGTTACCATTTTTGACAGGCAATGGGTTTGGAGCTTGGTGATGAATTGCATTCTGTCTGAGGTTTTTTCAGCCCACTTATCTTCGGGATGTCATTTTGGGTTTTGTTTTTTTCTCTGTAAGGAAAACATCTTTTAAGTCCTTTGGTTTGATGTTGGAGACTTAACAGTTTCTGCTCGGTAAAGCGTTCTGCTTTCTTGTGATATTTTCTTGGAAAACGGCTCTGCACCGGTTCCTAAGTAAAAGTTTTGTATGTTTATCCTGCTTTGATAAGGTAGAATACTGTTCTTTTTTTTATCTTTAATTTTATTTTAATTGGACCTGCAACAAAGATACCTAATTATATGAGGAATTTTAGTTTTGACACATTTCAAGCTAAAGTATCGCTAAGACACATAAATATGTCTGAATTTCAGACTTGCAATTACATTTAGGGAAGGGAAAACCATATTTTATGTCAGATAACACAAGACTCTGAGATACTGTAGACATGGAATTATACACCAATCCCTTGACCTAGCTCTGTGAAGTTGGTGGTGAAGAATTTTCTGGAAGGATACAATCTCAATACAATGAATTTCAAATTCAGTTAAGGAGGCATCTTGAACAGCTTGTCAGAGCTTTGCTTATTCTCCTTCAGGAACAAATACTGTCCAGCCTCTCTTAAAGCCTATCTTGGAATGTGTCAAGGTAAAATATGAATGGGGTGAAGCAATAGCCAGTGCATGGCTGGGAAAATCCCTTTTTGGCCAGAGGGCTCTGCTTGGCCAATTGCAACAAATAAGCTCAAGGAGAAATACCAATAACTTCTTTTAATAACTAAGGTCCTATGAGATGGCTGAAGGTGGTAAAACTAAGTCCCAGACTGGCAGAAGAAAGTGTGATTTTAATTGTATTTACATAATCCTCACTGCATTATTAGTTTTGCAATTGCTTTTCTAAAGCCAAACTGTTCCACTACTATAACCCTGCCTTCTTCTCCTGCCTTGGTCCCACTGCTGCATGAAAATCAGAACAACAGGATCTTGCTGTACTCAAGTTTTGCTCCCTTTTCAGTCAGTGACACCACCTCTTTAGCTGCTTATTTCTTTGGGAAGTAGAGCCAAGCTTTAAGTCCTTAAAATTTCCTCCGCTTCTAATTTCACTGGCGTCGAGTTCTGACCAGTTAATCAAATGTCTTTAGTGTTGCAGGTGCCTTACTGTTTATTTTCATTAGTGTACCAGTTGCTATTTTTAGCTCTTTAGTCTTTGGCTTGAATGAATACCAGCACAGATCTTAAACCATAATAAACATATGTTTTTAACCTTACCATTTATTTTTACATCTCTGTATCCAAATAATCAGGATGTGGTTATCTGTGAAGGTAGTAGACTGCTACTTCAAATTTCAATGCACACCCACATACAAAAATATACATTGTAGAGGGTTCCAGCTTTAAAAACACCCAGGCAGACCTCTGTGTTTATGTCAAGCAATGGCTGTTGCTGTGGGGCTGAGAGACAGTGGTACCAGGTAGCTTTAGTGCTTTGACTTTGTCCTTTGATTCCAGCGAGCTGTCAGCTTCACCCCTGCAGAGTAACCAGCAGCTTTCTTCCTAACTGCCCATCCCCTATGGACAATAGTAACAAAAATTATATATGTGTGTGTATATATATATATATATATATATATATATATATATATTCATACACTCTTTGTGTTTCTGCTTTTGCCAAGCAGAGACTCAGCAAAGAATGGCAGAATCAGACTTGAATTATTCTCTGGGGCAGAGAAAACAGCAAATTAGCAGATGCCTTTGGCAAAAGGCCCCAGCCCAGCTCTTCCTAACATCATCTGAAACACTCCCACCTGGGGAATTGAAGGCACATCAGGTTTTAAGATCTGGATCCAAACAAGGATTAAACAATGTAGGCTAAACCCATGTCCAGAGGTAACCAAGCACCTTCCCCATCCTGAGCCTCCCAAAACTCCCTGCATTATTTAAAGGCTTGGGTATCTGCAGTTCTGCAGCTGTGACACATGGCCAGACCACCACCAGTCTCAGCAACACATCCCTCCCTTTGCAAGCTGACTGTGAATAATTTTATTGCAGGATGCCATAGGAAGTTGTGGCTCCCACTAGATCCTGTTGGGAACTAGCAAAATGCAGCCTTCAAAATACTACTGGAGGGGTACATGGCTTCTGTCCCTGCTTTAAGCACCTCTCCAGCATGTGGGGAGGTCAGGGTCAGCCTGGCTACAAGCCAAAGTCTCCCTGCTTACAAGTGAGCATGCAGTTCATCTGGCTTTAAGGCAAATTTGCATTCCTCACTGCTGCTGCTGCTGCTGCTGCTGCAAGGATTGCACCACTGTGCAGAAAGGAATCAAAAGATTGGCAAGGCTGTGTAGGAAGGAGCAGAGGAGGGAGCTGATTCTGCATGCAAGGGTGAAGAGCATTCAGCTGGCATAATCTTCATGCAGTGCCTCTGACAGATAAAACTTATTAACAGCCATGGGGAGAGTCTCCTTTTGCTTTTACTTCTTTAAGACTTGTGGAGCAAGATTCCCCAGGGAATGCAGCTGTGGAGTAATTTATAGATTGTTCTCCTTTGCAGATGCTGCAGTTCCAGCTCGTGGTGGTGCATTTGGCCCTTGTGGTTGCCCTGCTGTGGTGGAGCTCCAGCTCTGTGCTCCTTGCACAGCCAGCTCCAGAGGTAGGTGAAGGCTTCTGGTGGTTGTCACATAACTGCTCTTCCTTGGGCATTCTTAGCCACAGAGAGAGGACACTGGAGTATCCAAACACTGTTGGAAGGTGTAGGATCAGTGTTGACTCTGTAAAGGCCAAGGAGGAGCCTCAAGAAGAGAGAAATGCAAATTGCATGGCTCTAGGGGAACAGAATGAATGAGGCCTCACCCAAATCCTCACAGCCTCTCCCAAAATACCTGGGGATTTCCTGTGTGTTAAAACATTGTCCAGTGGATAGAGAACTTCCTGAAGAGAGGAAGGAGGTGATGGAAAGGGGGAAAGCAAACTTCTCTAACACTGAAGGGAAAGTTTAATTCTTCTCCTTACAGACAAATAATAGCATGAGAAAGCTGAAGCTTTCAGAAGCCATAAGGAGACCCCTGGGAGAAGATCACCTGCATAAAAATTACAAATTAAAGGAGATGGACTAGACCAGGATGGGGAGGGAGCAAAGGGACTTGCCTTAGCTTGCAAAGGAAAGCAGCAGATGAAATGGATGAGTAGTCTCATGTTTCACCCAGGGTGATATGTAGGGGTTGCACCTGAAAATACTTCTACTGCATTCCCTATTTTTATGTCATCTTGACATAAGGCAGATCTGGCAGAAAAGGTATTTATGTAATGGTTTCATGCCATAAAAAAAAAAAAAAAAAAAAAAAAAAAAAAAAAAAAAAAAAAAAAAAAAAAATCATATAAATATTTTTACAAAGAAAAACC
>VZRH01008207.1:82860-98681 GCA_013397555.1 Urocynchramus pylzowi
TTTTTTTTTTTTTTTTTTTTTGTACGTTTGAAACTGGAGGAGGGTGCAGGAGGGTGCCAAGAAAGAGCTGACTGCCTTCTTGGTTCCTCCTTCAAAAAAGGAACAGTTTTGTTGAAAAATCCTGAATATTTTCTGATATTCATCCAACAGTAAAAGCAGCACTTCCTAAGCAAATCAATTGCATCAGGATTCAATTTGAGAGATGAAATAGGGATGGGGATGGGGATGGAATCAGAAGGTGTGGGCTCTGTTCCTGGCATTAGCAGCAATGACCTCAGGCACACTCCTCCTAAGTATATCTTTACATACCCATAAGGTAGAGACAGACAGACCCTGGCACATCTATACGTCAAAAGTGTCACTTAAGAATTATTATTATTAACATTTTTACCTCTTTCAGAGTTTCAAGTGCCTATTTTGGCTTGATTTTTTGCAAACTGTAAGTTTGGCCAATGACTGCTATGAATACAAAATGAACAGCAGTTGAAGTTTGGAACAGATTATCTCAGACAGGGAGAAGGAAGTTAATTTATGGATGAAGCTTTGAGAAACTGCCCGCTGTAAATCCTCTGTCTGTGCTCTGCTCAGAGATTCATTATATTCAATTGTCTGGCATAAAATGCAGCCTTTCCTTTAGGAGTAATAAGTGCAATAATCCATAAATTTATCATAAAAATGTTATTTCTTGAATGCATCCCCTTTGCAAGAAGAATGCCTTTGTTAGTATAAGGGCTTGATTTATTTATGTTTATTTATTTGTCCCAACCTTGTTTAACCACTGCCTTGCTGCATTAACAAGGGTCTGGGGAAGAGCACTGAGTGAGTTTGATGAGTGGATTTTCATAACAAGGTTTTTGCTGAGCCCCCTCTTAGCTGTTTTCACAGGGAAGGGCAGCTTCCTGCCCTGAGACCACCACATCCAGCCCAACCCCTCCCCTGGCTGCAGGGGCCGTGGGAATAGCTGACCCCTGTAATCCATTTGGTGCTTGTGGTCGCTGTGCCTCATGTCAGGGAAAGCCCAAGCTTCTCTTCAGCAGGTCTGAGTTTAGCCACAGATGGGTAGCTTTTAAATGTGGGGTCTGTTCACAGAGCACAGACAGGAAGAGCCTCTCCCTGGCCCAGCTTTGGTGGCTGTGTGAGAAAAGCCAGCTGTCTCAACCTCCTCCAGCAGTAGCAGGGGCTTAGGCCCAGGCAGGAGCTCCCACTGCCCTTGTCCCAAACTACACTTGACCCCGCTGGATCTCACTGGAAAACCTTGGTGAAATCCCCCTGCCCCAAATGATAACCAGAAGCTGCTGCCTCTCAAAAGCACACGGGGCTGTGTGGGCTGTGGGCAGAGAGGGGACTTCCAAAGCTGGTCCATGCCCCAGGCAATGCACACAACCTCTAAGGGATAGTGGGGCCACAGGGACACAGCAGAAAATTTTCTTGTTTTTACTTACATACACAGACATGTTCCCAGCAAAGTCTCGAGTGTCTGAGGATCTAGGGTACAAGGCTTTTGGCAGCTTTACTTTGCACTGCAAAAGCAGGTCCTGGAGCCCCATGATGGAGAGCATCTGACATTAATCACATGTAGGCATCATACTGGGTGCTGCTTCCACTTTCTGAGCAGTTGGTATTTCTGAAGAACCCGAGAAGCAGGTTCCTTGCAGCCATGCAAACACAGATTTAAGAAGCAGAGATCTCCCCTCCCCTTCGCTTACCAATATTTTCTGGCCTCCGCCAGGCGAATTTCTTATTGAGAAGCAGAGTCAGCAATGTGTTCTCATGATTTGTGTCTTCTCTCTCGGGAAGCACTCGGTTCTCTGCAGCACATAAAACACATCTTTCTCAATCTCATCAAATTAAGAATCAATTAATCAATTGATGCAATTAATCTCTTAATCAAATTAAGAAGGATGAGAAGTGGAAGGAAAATGTCTCCTGTCAGCACTCATCAGGGTGGAAGGAGCTCGGTGGAAAAGGAAGGTGTGTGAGCACAGAATAAAATGTCCAGGCAGTGAGGGCTGCACAGAGGAAGGGTGTGGGATGGGGAGCCCTCCCTGCCAGCCCCGGGCTGCTGGCCAGTTCCACTGCAGCCTCATCAGCGCGACTGGCTGCAGAGAGCTGGAGCCATCCCCTTGATTTACACAGTCCTGAGCTCTTCTGCAAGGTGGGTGGAGTGGGCATCTCTGCAAAGTCAGACAGGAGCCCACAATATCCTCTCTTCCCAAAACTGCAGGAGTTCCCCCTCTCACTCCATGCACCTTCCCAGGGCTGACAGAGGTGGGAAGTCCCTCCTCACTGGGCTGAGGTGTGGGTACCACTGCTGAAAAGCCCTGCAGCCCCACAGCCCTTTCTTGAGCTCACACGGCCTTGGGGCTGCTCTGATTGCCAGTAGCACTGAAAGATTCCTCCTGAACAGCTCAGGTGTGGAGGAACTTAAAGCAAGACCACGCAGAATTTTTCCAGGAAAAACCTCCCCAAGCTGCTGTACTAAAGCAATTTGGAGCTCTCTAAGAGGCCTCTTTAGGACACTTTCTTGGTGGTTTTACTTTAGTGGTTGTGGCTGTGCCCTCAAATGAATGGTTGTGAAGGTCAAGGGTTCAGCAGAAACCAACAGACACAGGGGATGGGGCTGCTCAGTGCCCTGAAGGCTCTGAGACTCTCCCAGCTCTGCTCAACAGATTTCCAGAGTCATCTGAGACTAGAAGGTTGTACTAATTTTTGAGAATGACAGGATAGGAGCCAGACTTTATAGGGAGACTGAGCATTCAAAAAAATCTTTGGTCTGAACAGCCCTACCCCCTATCCAGACTCTACAAAGCCCTAGAAGATGGCTACAGAATTCCATGGAAAATACGAAGAAATTATATAGAAAGGCTTTTTTTTCTCTTCTTCCAGGATCTTTAGGACTTCTCCTCAATGCAGTTTCATATGGCTATCAGCCCCTCAGAGGGGATGAATGCAATTATTCTTGGTACAGATGAAACAAAACCTTGTACCAGACGAGCCTGAAGGATGCTCAAGAGCATGTGGGTATCAGCTCCATTAGCTAATGTCACATAAACCTGCAGAAGCTGAGGGATGCTGGCCAAAGGGATGCTCCAAGTATTTGGCCAGACCCAACCCTGCCTCACGCTGCGGCTGAAGCCGCTGGTCCCCACCGTGATCTCTGGAAATGAACCCAGGGGAGTGAGCAGAGCGACCTGCAGTTAGCCTGGAGTGCCACAAACCTCATTCCTAACTATGAAGGACAGTTATAATTTTAAAATAGCTACTTTAAATTTTTTTGGGGGATTTGCTACAGGGGAAAAAAACCCAACGCTATAAACGCTCCAGTAAAAGCTAAACAGAAGCAGGATTTAGATAGAATGGCCTGGGGAATGTTTTGGTTGTAATTACAAAAATAAATAGGTGATATTAGAGGAAAAATCATTTGAAAAGCAATGTTATTTTCAAGCCTATATTCAGCGGTTCTTTCTTTTTTTCCACTGCCAAGCCTCTTCAAGAAGGAGCACTAATGATTGACATTTCCCTGCAGTATAAACTCAAGTTAAGATTAATTTAAATTATGGGAGAAATACATATAAAAAGAAGTTCTGTGAAGAAAAAAAAGTTCAGCATCGCCATACTACTGACATTTATGAGCTGTCAAATCTCGTACGGTACGTACTGGAATTGCTACTCTCTGATAATTCCAATTTTTTTTTTTTTTATTTTTAATTTTCTTATGGGAGAGAAAGAGCTACCCTTGCCAGATTTCACCAGATCTGATATTTTCACTGATTAGCAGAAGGTGTCATACAGCCAGCTGCAGAGCAGAAGGACAGCTTTGGCTCACGATAATATGAACAAGCCTCTCGCTAGCACCCATGTTAAGAGACAGTATAGCTGGAGATTCATTTTGTTTTCTTTTCCAGAGAAGAGAGTGTTGCATTGGCCATGGCAAGCAGCAAAGCAAAAGGATAACCACCTACCTGTGTCATGTAGGCTGTATTCCAGCTTACCTTGGAGCAAAAAAGGGTCTCCGTGCGTTGACGGGACACACAGAGCCATGGTCAGGATGGTCAGCACTCCCAGACACAGCTGGGCAGAGCACATCTTCTCCACGTTCCCAGAGCCCAGAAGCATCCTTCCTCCAGGCACAGTGGAGGACTCCAATGCAACCAGCGCCAGATGAGCTCACTTTTAAGAGGCAGTGGATGTGCCGTGATTGCAAATGGCCTTTGGAGGAGGGGAGAAAAATATCTCTTGAGATATAATTCAACTTGTCAATATGATTCACTCCGCTGGGAGTGGACAGAACAGCCCAGTAACATAAGTCAGATGGAACCTGTTCAATATATCTCATATCAGACTGATCTAATGGATTCTGATGTTCCCACAGGCGTGCACTGCTCACGCACGTTGATACACATTCCATACATACACGCATTAAAAATACTTTTTCAGGGCTGTTGCTTTAACAGAGTTCAGGCATGAGGACTCCCACGTTAGCAAGGAAGATTTGTCTAATGTACAAGCTGCCATATTTTACCAGTTTGGACAGAATCAGGTTAATGGGGTTTTGTAATTTATCATCTCACTTCCTAGTGCCTATATTAATTAATGTGAGATATAATGAGTGCTGAAGTGGTGGGAAACAGAGGGGGAGAGCTCTTTTCATTTAACTGATTGGAGAATGTTGAGTGTGTCTTGCTTGCTTGTGACTTATGGCTTTGTCAACGGGAAAGGCATCACACCCTATTTTGGGATTATGTCTGAGTGGGGGAGTGCAGATTTGGCAGTAGGTATGGAATACGTCAAGGATGGGCAAGAGTCTTCAGTTTTTTTTCTTGGGGAAAAAAAAGAAGTGGAAGGTCAGATGCTGGTTCTGGCTACACAGCCTTGTTTTATAATTTTAGAGCAAAGTACTGAGACACACTGCATATATTCCATGTCTTCTCAGGCCATGACTACATTTTGGTTTGACTTCCATTTGTTGCCTATCTATCACTATTGATCAGGGACCTGCTACTACTTTTCCACAACAATCTTACCAAGAAAAATATTGTAATAGTAACATTGCTAGGCTTTGTTCTTCACTTCTCTTCCTGCAGAACTGAATCATCTGTACTTGTCGTGGTTTAAGCCCAGCCAGAAGCTAAACACCACAGAACTGCCAGCTCACTCCCCCCGTGGTGGAATGGGGGAGAGGATCAGGGCAAGCTCTGATTTGTACATACACTCCTAGTGACTCACTGTGTGTGCTTTTTTGACACCACATCATGGCAGATTACCCAAGATAGCTTCATCTGATGGTACCTGCTCTTCATCTCAACTAAAAGACAGTATCATTTCCATGTTTGGGCTTTTGGCTTCAGGTCCCCAGCTCCCCCTACAACTCGTTCTGTGCCTTGGATAGATATTGAATGACAAGCCTTTTAATAACCCTTGTAATATTTTATTATTTGATATATTCTTAACAAAAGCAGAGGGGGAGAGGCCCAGATTTTTTGGTGGGATATGCCTATAAAAATGAATGTGATGCTTTCATTAATGAAGAGTTCTCTACTGAGAAAACATTCCAAAATTTTCCCTGGAAATATAATATGTACAAATTAACCAAACTCATAGTTTTCCTCAATCTTGTGAACTAGTGAACAGCTACCTGAAGTGCTCACCTTCTTCACAAAGTTCTGTTTGGACTGAGGGACACATACATCCCACTGGAACACTTTTCCAGCCACCTGCATCTCCTTAAGGTGCCAGTTTCAAACTGGTCAGAGGTGATCTGCTCTCATGAAGAAGAGGCCATAACTTGATGAGCACCACTTTGCATGGGAGTCCAGTCTGGAAAATAGCAGCTCTGACTCAAAACTATACCCCCTAAGGGAAGGTCAAGTCTATTTTAATTTAGTGCTAAATGGCTAAATCTCAATCTGTCTTGAGATCTGCAGTGAAATTGACTTTGCCTGGATACAGAAGATGAGTTTCTCCATCTCATCTAAGTTTATGCAAAATCCACAGATCTCTGACTGCTTTTCCCTACCTTTGGATACAAGATCTCATGGGCTATTGGCAGGCTCTTTCAGGAAGTTGAGCTATTCCTGGGATTTCCTCTTTCACTGCAGAGAATCTTCAGTTCTGGATCATTGCAACTGTTCAGCCCCCAAAGCAACCCATGTAGAAAGTGTGCCAGACCTTTCCAGTGATGGCTCTGGTGAAGGTGCAGAACTGCCATGCTACATTGACGTATGAGAAGGAAGATGACTGGATCATGTGAGGAGTGGATGCTTCCAGGGGATGGGTTGGTGGAGAGAAGCCTCGCAGTTTCTGCCAGGCACTAATGGAAATTTTTGGGTTTTTTTTTAAGTTAAGGGGTAATTGATTTGTACTGTTGGGTTCTCTAAGCCTCCCTCCTAGAAAATTCCTTTCCTTTTACCCCATTAGCCCAGGTGATGGAAATAATATTACATTTTATTGTTCTTATGTATTTTATTCTCCGTATGAAAACAACACAGTTTCCACAGTCTTTCTATTACTTCACTCATTGATAATGTCTGATAACTGATAATGGCATCGAAAATCATCCATTTGTGTCTGGAGTTCAAGGATAATGAGAACAAGAAGATGTGAGCTCCATCTCTACCTCCCATGATCCCAGTCTGTCCCTTCATGTAGAAGTTTCTCTTTCCACAAAGCTACTCAGACTTCAGGTAACCCAACACAACCAAACTGGAAAATTGACAAGGGTCAACAGCCCAGAGGGCAGGAATAGAGAAGACTTCAAGCAGTGCCACCAAATCCAGCTGCACCAGCTCTCAGTGTGAGAGATGAGTGTCAGTGCCTGGAGGGTGTTAATGGTCCTGAGTGTCCTCAGGTGGGGCCTCACCACCCTCTCTGCCCATCAGCTCATGAGACCCATTTAATCTCAGCCTGGTCTCCTGTTTTTCCTAGAGCTATGCTGGAGGAATTCTGGTCTGGAGCTCAGCTGTCTTTGCCTGCCCATAGTCCCTATTGATTTGGACCCAGACCTGCCAGTGGACTTCTCTGCTTGGCTGTGGGTATGTCCTATCTCTGTGGATCTGTCTGCTGCTCACTGAGCTGTGTTTGTCTCTCACTGCCTGGTGCTGACCAGTGTATTGACTTCCATCTTGACCTGGGATCTGCCTCATCGTCATGGGCTCCCCTGAGTGCTGGGGCTCTTGACTGAAGCTGGCTGCAGTCTCTGATCCTGACCTGCTTGCCCTTCTCAGGAAGTCCCTGTCCTGCTGTCACTGCACTTGGCTCCCTGTTCCTTAGGGAACAGCTGGTCCTTTCTGCTCTCTGACATCATCGTCCTCAAAATCTTCGGCTTCTCTCTGTGCATAGACTCCTCTTCCCTGCCAGGTGGATTGGTAGATCTTGCAGCAATTAATATTTTCAGGTATGTTATATAAAACCCCAGTTTCTCTGAAGTTGCTTTGGGCTTTGCAGTTGTCTCTAACGAAGGTAGGACTGCAGCCTCCAAATAACCTAAGCTGAGTTTAATCCCAAAGCAGTAACCCCTGCTGCTCCACAGCAAGCCTCAGACAGGTGGAATTCAGTGGGGAGGTGGAGTGAGTTGATGCAGGAGGCAGTGTTGAGCTGCTGAAAACAGGACAACGTAAAAGGGCTACTTCCCAGAGCCAGCTTGGAGAGGCAGGTTTCCAGACCAGCTTGTATACTGTACATTTGGGGTTTGGAGGAAAAAAACCCACAATATTCTCTCTTTTTCAGAGCTTCCTGAGAACACATAAAACATCAGATGCACCCTGTATTTCATGAGCATGTGATGAACCTCATGAGCATCCACAGACTTTGTCATGGTCTTATGGACTCCACTTAACCATAGCTTGTTTCATCCCAAAGCAAACAACCTGCTGTGGAAGGACCTGTCAGGGAAGTGCCTTTACTTAAGGTGCTCAAGAAAGCACATATGAGCAGTGCCCCAACCTCTGCACTGAGTGTGGGACCTTCACTGAGGTAGCCTCAGCTGGTAGAGACAGGCCTTCTCTCTGCCTGGCACATTTGGAGAGATTCATGTATCACTGTCTTCTTGCCTAGAATGATCCTAAGAATAAGATGAGGATGAAGAATAACAAAGAAATTTGGAAATGGGGAGTGGACATGCCTTGTAGAGGGAAAAACAGAATGGGGGATTGGCAGTGCTAACAAATCAGAGAGAAGCTGGGAAGCATTTAGCAGGCAAGAAAGGAGAGCTGCCCTCAAGGCAGGGGTGAATTGAGCTTTGTACACAGTGTCAGAAAGACAAGAGTTATCTTGCTCTCCATCCTGGGCAGTGGCTTAGTGTTCCCACCTGTCCCACCACATGCCTCTATCCCCTCAGTCTATTCACATGCACAACAGTTTCCATCTTCTGTAGCCAAGTCCTTCCTTTCTCCCATGGGGTCTGCCTTTCTTGCCTGTATCACCACTGTACACTTATTACTATTTATCTCTTCTGTCTACATCCCTACTGCATGTCTGCTGCTGAGTCTCCAGCTGTGCTTTATCTGGTAGGAATCAGAGGAGCAGATACTGAAATGCACCATGTACTCTTCAGCCTTCATCTCTTACACATTTAATGTCTGATTTCTCCTCTAACCAAGTCACTTTTATGCTGGAGCCAATTTGAGAGAACAAAGCCCACTCCAGAATGTTATTTAAAGTACCACTGGAAGGTGCTCAGATTTCCTCCAGATGTGTGGTGCAAAGTCCCAGCTAGAGCAACTTGACTGCAGAGAAGAATTAAAATATTGTGTTCATAAGCCAGGAGACTAACTCTCCTTGCAGCTTCCTGAGAGGAGGGAGTGCATAATGGGGAGGGAGATGTAGTTATAAAGATTCCATGAGATTCTCTGTTCCTTAGGGGACTGTTAAAACCAGTCAATATTTATGAAGCTTTTAGTCTGACTCATGCAATTTGTTCCCCCTTCTATGTGCTTGTCTTTGGGGCTCAGCTGTTGCTTGGCCTGTTGCTGATATAAAATTAGATGCTGTGGTTCAACTGTATCCTTGCTTAGAGAAAGAAAAGGGAAAGGTCCAAGGCAGTGTAGAGCAGCTCAGCTGCCACCTCACTGCAGCAAGCAAAGATCACACTCAGAGGCAAGCATCACCAGCTCACATCTGATGGGCATCTACTAAAGAGGACCAGGTCCTTGAGGTTTAGGCTGTGGGGGCAAGGAGTGAAGCTGGGCTGCCTGGCTGGCTTTTGCTTCCAATCCAGGGTTTGTCAGGAAACCATTCTTTGCTTCCAGTCCAGGGCTTGGCAGGAAACCATTCAACTTCCCAGAGAACAAGGCAGCTCCGAAGTGGTGCCCTGGAGTGAGGGGCTGAAAGAGGAAATCAGGATTCCGAAGGTGTTGGATGTGGGATGAGGCAGCCTAGGGAGAAAACAGGGAGCAGAGGCAGTCATGCCCCAATTCTCACTTCTGCCTCTTAATCCTGAGCTGAAGCACCTCCTCCAGAATCAGCCTCCCTACTGACTAGGGTGATTTGGCTGAGGTTCCTGGTGAGGAGAGGAAAGCAACATGGAAACCTCTTCTGCTTTGAAATGTGCCATGACCTGCTGGTCTCAAAGACACTTCCAGTGATGCTCCTGAATGGTAAATATTAGTGTGCCTGTGTAGGACTAATCTGACCCCCATGCCAGGACAGTGTCCTGAAGAGGCATGATTTGGTATGACCTGGTTAAACCACCAGATTTACCCTGAGCTTGACCCCTCTCCCTTCTGACTTGCCTTCTCCAAGCCCCAGGTTCATCCTGGATGATGAATGTATCTTGTGCATGTATTACTTTGAGTAAGGACAAGGCTGGGTAATTTCCTGCTAAAAATACCCATAAGGGCACTATTAAGGTTGTGGAGGTCAGCTCTATCTGCTAACAGTGCCAGCTTTCACTGTCATTCCCCTTTCCCTCTCTTCCTGCTCAGTTACCATCTGGTGTTTTGGTTTATTGATAAATGTTGCCCATATTTTTTGGAAAACTGTCACTACAAGTCACCCAAGGGATGACTTGGAGGATACACAGAGCTGTAGTGTTTTGGTGAAACTTGTGCAGATAACCATAAACTTTGCCTTTTGGAGAGCCTGTCTTCTAACTTAGCTTTTCATTTGCACCCTGATCTACTGAGACTCTGTGAGAGTTCTGCACATGCAAAAGGGTGTTTTGTTGAATATAAACTTTGCCTTTTGGAGAGCCTGTCTTCTAACTTAGCTTTTCATTTGCACCCTGATCTACTGAGACTCTGTGAGAGTTCTGCACATGCAAAAGGGTGTTTTGTTGAATGAACACCAATATTTTATGGCTGTAGACTTGCACATACAAAGTGACTTGAAATGAGGGCTCCAGCTGAGGCTATAGGACATATTCATGCCTTACCACCCTGCAGCTTGGGAAGCAAAGCTGGCACAAGGGATAACACAGGAATTTTTAATTTTTATTTTCTTTAATCCAGAAGAGGAGGGGCAGCTACAATCATATGAGGTGATTTTCTTTTTTTTTAGGTAAACCTAGGAATTTTTCTGAGTGGAATACAGCAAAGTCACTGCTAGGCAAGAATTGCACTGACTTCAGCCCTCATCAAATTCCCTCTTACAACATCAGTGTGTTGAGGTTTCATCTGGGTAGTAGAGGCTATGAATATCTGAGAATGACCAAGGTGCTTCATCACTAGCTGCCACATTTGTTAGGCTTCTTACGCCTCGGTTGTGAGGGCTTGCAGGCAGCTCCCTGCAGCGCACTGAGTGAATGAGGTATTATTCTGGTGGGTTTTGTTCTTCTGACATGAGAGTAAAGAATGACACATTTAGCTACTTTCTTCTTCTCTCATCTACTATGTAACACTTTTAATAATACTTTCCTCTAAGTGAGATTTTCGGAAGGCATTTCTCACTTCAGATTGCACATGTTTACTCTCCAACTTGACAGTCAAAAACCCCCTTGTTCTGTTGTGGCATGGCTCATGATTTTCCTAGTGCTCCTTGTTATGTTACATGTAAGAACAAGTTATGTTTCCTCTGCTCATTCTTTGCAATCACCCCATTCATTACCCCTGGTGAGCTTTATAATACCTTAATCCTTGCAGGCTTCTGCTCTCCTTGTTCTTCAGGGAGCCTGAATCCTGAAATTCCCAAAGGCACCATTCAGCTACCTACGGAAATTACACACCTGCTTCTTGGCGCTCTTTGCCAATGCAGTAATGTTAGCTTCCTCTCATCCACCCCTTCTGGCACAGGACTCCAAACCTCTCTTGAAGTGTCTTAGCTTAGAAATGCAGGGAGGTTGATGCATGAAGTGCTATATTTTCCCCTGTCTGTTTTTTCCCCTGCATCACTACATCACCTGTCTCCCTCCCTGGGAGGCCCTGCAGCATCCTTGCTCTGGGCTGGGGGCAGGTTCTGTTTGAGCCCCCAAACCTTGATTTTTATTTATCACAGGGTGGAAACAATACACTCACATCCTTCAGGCTTCCTGCAAATTGAATGGAGTCCTGCACTGGGTTTTATAGTTTTATACAGGAATTTGACATTGGAGAGAAAAAACCAGAGCCTGTGTCCCCAGAAGGAAGTTTCCTGGCATCAGTCACCTCTGACATACTAGTTTTGGATATGGACTTGTGCAGTGCCAGATAGCATGAGAGACCTAGAACCATTTTTTCCCATCCCTTTGCAGTAACAATTGGACAAGTTCCTGCCTACAGGATTATTATCCTCTGTGTCTACTGGGACAGCAGCCCCATCAGTTGGAAGTGAGCTTTGCTGTCATTAAGGAGACTTTAACAAAGACTGCTCTGTCGAAAGTGAACATCTTGATGAGACTTAATTTATTTCACAGTTGTTGTTATCCTGTTGACCTAAAACGACAGCAGGAGACTTGGAGAGGTGCCCAGTTTATTTAAGAAGCAAGGACAAAACAGTCTCTTCCTGCCTGCAGAAAGATCTTAGCAGCATGAAGCAATCCTAGCTCCTAGTCCCAAAGCTCTGTCTGGCAGCTCCTGCTCATCAAAGCTCGCTGTGACTCTTCTGAGGGCCAGTCCAGATTGTGTTGCTTTTTTTTTTCTATTTTTAAGTATCCCAGCCTCTCCTTTGTGCATGCTTTCAGGACTGTTTTCAGTGCTGTGAAAGCTGGGAAAGTGTTCAGTGGTGTACCAGCATAACAGTCTGGGTTTACTCCAGTGTTTAGGGGCAGATCAGATGCCTGGATGCAGGTAGGCAAAGTGCCCAGTGCTGGAGCTCCCTGGCATTTAATACTCGTGTGGTGGCAGAGTCCAGCTGCAGTGCCATGTCTGAGCCCCTGCCCCAGCTGTCTGTGGAGCACACCCCTCACAGATGTGCCTGGTGTACGTGGTCTGCCATGGAGAGCAGAGCCAGACTGGGCACACAGTGCAAGGACAAGGGTCCAGATTTGCAGGCTGCAGCCAGGAGAAGTCCACCAAGACACAAGGAGAAAAATCATAGTAGGAGGTGGTGTGATCTTTAGCCTTGGAGATTTTCAGACCTCACCTGGGGAAGGCACTGAGCAACCTCATCAGATTTTTGAAGCCAGTCCTGCTTTGAGCAGGGGGTTGGACTAGTGCCCTGCAAAATCTCTTCTGAATTAAATTACTCCATGAGAGAAGAGTTAAAGTCAGACTGAATTTTGCTTTTTTCATGGGAAACAAGATGGATTTTTCTTCCAACAGAAAGTCCTGTGAGAATGAAGTACCTGCTTTCATAAAAGAGTGAAGGGTCACTGTCTTATCTTCAATAAAAGGAAGTGGTTACTTTTCCCAGCTTTATTGGGATTCACCTACCCACTGCAATACATACTACTTGTCAGGCTAGGTGCTGTACAATTTGCACAGGAAAAGCTGATGACAGTCTCTCAGAACAAAAACCTTTCATGTTTTTTGCCTAGAAGCTGCAGCTCACAGACACCAGTGAGAGTTGGGAGGGTGATTTGAGATCAAGCACACTGAGGAGCCCTTTGGGGGAGCCTAAGATGTGATGCTGCTGCAGTGCTGCCATTACATCAGTAACTCATTTCCTGCTTCCTGTTTAATTCCTTCTCACCCTCAGCCCTGCTGTGGTCGTTTTAGGATCTTCTATAATCAAGTGATACATGCCATCTTCCAATTTCAGAGACTTCATCTGAATAATCTGTAAAAAATCAAGCTAAAATGGAAGAGAAATCTGATGTCAAGAAGGCAAAGAAAATATTGGGTGTGTAATACACTGCCTTAGGGAACAGGTTGACAGTGTTGACAGGGTTTTGTCTGTGTTATCCTTTCCAGGAGCCTGCTCCAGCCTTTCTGTGCTCTGACAGCTGGAGGTGTTCCCTGCATTTCCACATTTCCAGCAGCCAGAACAAAATGTCATTTACTTTGTGTCCTGTAGTTTCCTTAGGTTCTAGCAGAGCTCACCATCCACTGGCTATCACTGAGCTTCAGCAGACCTTGCAAGATAAATAAATACAGCTACAAGAAGGCATTAGGAGGCCATAATTTGTGTATTAGAAACCTGAAATCAGGAACTGCTCTGCTGTGACTTTGAGCACTGGGTACCAGATCTTACTTTAGTGAAGTTAAACACACGCAGGAAGATGGTTCACTCATAACAGCAGCCACAGCCACATCATCCCAACGTGGAATCTCTTGAATGCAGTGCAGATTTATGACTAATTTATGTTACTGGTTTTGGCCCTAGACAGACAACTTAATATGATATAAATTCATTACTGAAGACTAGAGCAAAGAGCTGTGTGTGTGGAGTAAAGTGCATGACCATTGGGATGGACAGCTTTAAAGCTTTGTTCATAAATGTAGGGCCATAAAGTGGCTCTGTTGCATTAAAGCTGCTGTGTAAATGTGAATGCTCCAGGATTTCAGCTTCTGCTGCTGTGACTTGAATACCTTAAAACAAGAGAAGGGCAGGAGAAAACCATACTCTGGGCTTGGAAAGGCGTGACCTGTGTCAGATCAGTACATTCATTGCCACTTCTCCTGTATAGTCCTGGTTGCTTGGCCTCTTCTTTTGTCCTCACCTTTGTCCAATAAAAAATCTTATTAAGTGATCAAACAGCTTGATTATGAAAAAAGTGAAGGATGCCCAGAGGAATATCTGAGTTCAGAACAACTCTAATTTAGGAGAAACTAGAAATGGATTTTAGACCTGTCATTAGCCCAGAGCTGGCTGAAACCATGGGGATTATTTGCAAGAAGTCCAGTTGTACTGCTTGTGTGGATGGTAGGGGGATTAGAAGGAGGAGCTGGCAGAGTTGGGACTGTGACAGGAGATAATCTGTGTGAGCTGCCCCTTGGAGGGGCAAGACCCTGTGACTAATCCCTGTCTGTGTGATCATATGGAGAACCTGTGGAGTGGGGCTCAGCTGTGCACTGCTCACCTCTCTGTAAGTGGGTGCTACATCCCTCTGGGCAGGAGGCCCACCAGCTCTGAGAGAGTGCCAGCACACAGGAGAGGTGTACTGGGTGTGTGCAATGTGAGAAGGGATCACAAAGACACACAGCTCCATGGCTTTTTCTGTGCAGGAGGCTAAGAAGTTGAAGGGAAGGTGAAGGCAGTCAGATTGAATTCAGTCTATGCATACCCACATTGGGGTTGGTGAAGTATCCTTTGAAAGGGGCAGAGTTTGGGGCAGACAGTTCCTGAATTTCAGGAAACAGGACTTGAAAACTCAGGAGTAGCACAAGGCTAACCTTCTGGAAATAAATTTTTTGGTCATTTTCTTCAATGTTTTTGCTGTTTAATAAAATGGGAATATTATTCCCTTTGAGTTTTTTTCTGACATCTAACATCCTACTCTGTCTCCCTCTCAGCTCACACCCCAGTCACCCACAGGGCAGAGCTTCCCAGAGCCTGTTGGAGAGAGGGAGCAGGAAATGGGCTCAGCCCCTGTATCCCCCTGCTCGCCAGTGGCACAGGAGCCATGGGTCATTGGAACAGACATTTCGAATGTGGCAATATTAACAACTTCTTCTGCTTGCACACTCCTCAGCGTCACGCATTGTGATCATACATAACAGCTGACATGAGAGACTGGTTGTGCTGAGCACAGACCAGAGAAGCTCAGACATCCCTAAACCCCAAATCCTCTCCTCTTATCTTCTCCCCTTTGCCCAGGGAACATCATCTCCTTCTGTTTCTTTGCTGCCAGCCATCCAGACGGGCAGCAGCTGCGAGTCCTCCCATCTCCGCCGAGAGCTGGCACCAGCCCGTGTGTGGCAGAGCACGGCCGGGGTTCACAGGCCTCTCACAGCGCTCCGTGTCCGCAATCTCTCGCCTCTCCTCCAGAGGTGCCCGTCCCAACACCGCCCCCGCCCCGAGGGACAAGGTGCGGGGGCCGTGGCACTGCTGGGCACTGGCTCTGAGGCTCCCCGGGACACGTCTGCTTCCCCCAGGCCGGCGGAGCAGTGCGAGCACGGGGGTGGGATGGTTTGGGGACGGAGGGGCAGAGGCAGCCGGACCCGGTACGGGAGAGCGCCGGGGTCCGAGCGGTCTGGCAGCCGCCCCGGCCTCCCGCCCGTAGCCTCAAAGCAGCCAACACCTCCCCACCCCCGCCAAACAATAAAACAACAATAATAATCCCAAATGTATGAATAACTGCCCTGGGAAGGTGCCCGTCCCGCCGAGCTGCTGCCCGAGCCCCGCCGGCGAAGGGGAGGGGGAAGCAGCCCGGGACGCCCCCGTCCGCCTCCCCGGAAGGGGGGCGAGGGGCGGCGAGGCGGCCCCGCTCCGCCCCGCCCGGCGCTTTCTGTCCGCTCTCCCGCGCCGTACGGCCCGGCCTCGCCGGCTCCATCCGCTCCCAACTTTGTGGTGCGGGGCGCGGGCGGCAC
>VZRH01008207.1:99423-199491 GCA_013397555.1 Urocynchramus pylzowi
AAATGGGAGCAGAACTGTGAATATCCACAGATCTGGCGATTTGAGGGGGACGGGTAATTTTGAGGCCCCGGTTACGAACACTTAACCTACTGGTTTTTATGAAGACTGGCCTGCATTGAGCTTGGCAGCGGCGAGCAGCCGCTGCTGCCCCGCAGAGCCCCGTGCCCCCCTCGCTTCCAGGGGTCCCGCTGGCTTGGCCTGTGCCCAGAGCACGGATGCACCTTCTCTTGGGCCGGACTGGCCTCGGCTTCCCTGCTAGTACAGTGTCTGCCTCGCACGTGTGCCTTTGAGCTCAATTAAACGTGCCCTGGAGCTGCTCTGGGTTTAGAAAGCTTTGTAGGAGGTAGTTTGTTCTTTCTGACAGTGATTTGTGATATAAACCAGCAGAAGCTCTGTCATAATCAAGTTAGTTTAGATTTACTCTCTAGTAATCGAGAGCAATGGTTTCCTGTCTAAAAGAAACCTAACTTCCTTAAACTTGCTTCTCTTGCCACTGGTAATTTTTTTTTTTTTTTTCAAATTTCAATTCTTGCAAAATAGCAGTTGTGAATTTGGTGGTTTAGCTGGCCAAGAGTAGAAAACCTATTTCTCTGCAGGCAGCTGGGGGTTCCTTTTGACCTCCTGTCATCCTTTAATGCTTCACTTAGTGTTACTGGAATAAAAGCTGAAGCTGACATTTTAGGGGTTAATGTTCGTCCTGTTAAGTCATTAGCAGAACTGTTTGTTATTGGCCATTTTAGTGTGGTCAGGATCTCATCCTCAGAGTCTGTCCACACATGGTTGGTAACTCAAGAAAATGAATCCAATTAACCTTTCCAGTGGATTGATTAAAGTGAATTAAATCCTCTTGTAGATGCTCATATTCACAATTGATGTAGGCTGGATTTGATTTGCCTTCATTAGTTTTTGAATTGAACTAACTGGACTGAACTAAGGTCGTTTACATGCTGAATGAAATTACATTTACAGCGTTACAGGGTAACTCAACCAGTCCCTGGGAAATTTGCACCTATGGTATAGTGTGGATTAAGCTTCAAGAGTGTCCTGTTACTACGATCTGTTGTTACTTGATAGCAATGGGATTAAAGTAGTGTGCCAGAGCAACGTGCAAAGTAGATGAGGTTTGAGCCATGTTCTGCAAAGCCTCAGGCATGTGTCACGCTTTTAGTTTAATGGCATCACTTGTTTTTGTTTTGGAAAGTGTTGAGACTGAGCTATGGTTTGGATTAGGTCTTTTCGTGCTCTGTGTCAGTGCCAGCCAAGGAAAGAAAAGCATTGCCTGCCATACCGAGGGAAATATTTATTGTTCCTGATAGAGAAATCACTGCTGATCTTTCTGGAAAAAGCATTCCCTTTCTTTGTCGGGGGTAAAGGTCGGCTTAGTCATTCATTAACAATGAAGAACAACCTTTTGGTTTGAATACTTTGTTCTTCACCAGCTCTGCTTCAGGAGAGGAGGTGTGGTGTCCGGGTTCTCCCTGTCTGCAGGTAGCCAGGGCTGCTGAAAGACAGTGCCATCCTCCTCTTCTGGAGTGATCTCAGAAGCTCTTCTAAAAGTGGGATCATTTCAGTGCAGCGATGGCAGTGAAAATCTGATAACTGTAGCTAGGTGCTGCAGGAAGTCTTGCTTCTTGTGTTTACTTTCCTCTTTTATCTCTAAAAGCATTTATATCAGCTCAAGGCCTGATGTAGCTGGCATTTCGCTGGTGAAAACCACTTCTGCTGGTCCAGTTTATTTTGTGGGCAGGGGTTTACTGGTGTAAAATACACCCTCAAAACACACTTTTCCTGTATAAACTACACCTTGCTTCTGCAGCCTGGTGTTACAGACCCATTTTTCTGTGAGTAGTAGAGTGGATCTGACCTCTGTGGTCAGTAAACCTCTTGTAAGTTATTTCTTGAAGGTTTTGGTGTTAGTTGCAATTTGTGGCCTGTGCTTCTCTGCCTGCATTTCTGTTCATCTCCCAAGTATCTGTGACATACTTGCTTTTCACAAAGCAGCCTTTGCTGTTTGCTCTTTTGACCTACCTCAGGAGATTGCTCAGCTTTGTGTGTGTAGATCTTTTTTACTAGGGGTCTCATTTGTGAGCCTTTTGGTGATAAAAACATCCTAGAAACATTATTTTGATTAGCTACTTATAAAGCAAATAAAACTGTCTTGGGCTCTGCTTGATCTCTGACTGCCTCTCATTTCTTGTGACCTGATGCATTACTGGGAGCTGTGTTTGGGAAGGGCTCCACCCTCTTTTGGCTGCCTGCTGTGAGTGAGCCCTTGGATTGAGAGGCATTTCTGGCTGCATGCAGGCAGGCTGAGCTGCACGGGAGGTGTTTTGGAGCTGTGCAAACCATACCCCTCTCTGGAGGATGTACCTGTGGTCCTGTCTGCTGTTGCCTTTCCAAAGGTCTGAGGCAACATCTTTGTGAAGGGAATGCCTGTCTGCTCAGGCTGAGGCTCAGTCCCACATCCATTGCAGTCTCCAAGAGCCATCAGTTGTTGGCAGCAACTGAAAAAACCCAGGTCTGGGCATTCTCCTGGGGCTCCTCATCTTTCTGCTGGTTTGAATCCTCTGTGAGGAGAGAAAAGGGAGAGGTGGGTTGGGGGAACTCTAAACTCTGCCCCAGTAGTGTGCAGCTCTGAAGAACTGTGGAAATTTGCAGTGGGTGAAGTGTTTTTATTGAATTTTATTTTTAGTAGTACTGTAAGGAAATGCAGGGGCGGTATGTCTGGGCTGATGATTAGAACTGACCCTGCCACTGCTGTCTGGAGCTCCAGCCTTGACAAAGGCTGATTGTGGCACCTGTGCATGGAGAGACACAACAATGCTCACACTGCTTTCTACTCTTTGTTCAGCACCTGATTTGACTTTTGGGTGCTGTGCATTCAAATGCTGCTGGTTGTAATCTGCTGCCCGAGAGGCCAGTATCCAAAACATGGTAGTAAAAGATACAGCTCTGACTGTGACCTTGGGGAAACAGGAAGAGCTTGAATATTTTCTGTCTTGGCAAGGTGTTCTCTGGGGCAGGCAGTCTGGCTGGCTCTCTTTTGCCTTAGCATAAATTGAATAAAAGTTTGCTGTTAGCATCAGTCTTCCTCTTCCTCCTAGCTACAGACCTTTCTGCTGACCTCTGCAGCTTAACATGACCTCTGCTGAGACTTCTGCAATAAAAGCCTCCTGGCTACTGACCCTCCAAGTGACTGGGGAGGGGGATGAGGTCTGAGGTGGAATGTGTCAGGCTTCCATGGAACAGACTGAGGTTATTGGCTTATAATGAGGCCTTTGGTGCCTCTCTGTGCTCAGCAACATGAGAGTGGACAGGAGAAATTTGATTTCTGTCAGAGGTGGAAGAGGATTGAGGAAGTGTGAATGGTTGGCACGGTGTCTGATGAGGAGAGATTCTGCTTAGGGGTTTTTCAGGGGAATGGTTTTGAGGGATGAGCTGTCAGCTGTATTCATCTGAAGGAAGCATTGGCCTTTAACTGGATTAGTATAATCGGGGCAACAATTTTGAGAGCAGCTGAGGGTCAGCTGGGTCATTGTGAAGCCACCTGCCCCATGCCCTTTGGCTGCAGCTGGGCTTTTTCCTTGCAGCATCATGATTTTTTGCTTTGTGACTTCCTTGTTTAAGGGCTCTGAGAAATTCAGGCAAGATGGATGGCTTGAGGGCAGCGGGGAGGTGGAGAGTGATGGGACATAGACACAGGTCACTGGCTCACATCCAGCTCTTCTGGGTAATAGGAGATCTGTTTTTCCAGCATGCATGAATTCGGTAGCTGAGGCTGTGGCACTCATTTCACTTCTGGTTAAAGCTGGGTGAATGTTTTATTTTGCATTCATTGGTTCTGGGTCTGCAGTGCTTGGCAGAGATGGGCAGGATTAGCATATTTCATGCTCTTGGCTCTGAAAGGCAGCTGAACAAGCAGGTCTGCCTCCTCCCATCCCTAAATCCTTAACACTTGTCTTCTGTGAGCTGCTGTGGAGGTTGTACTGAGGCAAAAAGATTGCTCAAAAAGCTTTGGCAGAAAGACACCCCAAGACTCCCGTTGATGCTTTTTGCAGAGATGTTTCCTTGGCTCCTGACACATTTTTGCATGGGGTAAGAGGGGACACAGCCTCTTTTTGCACTGATTCCTGGGGATACAGGGATAGCAGCGGGGGATACAACATCGTGACATCATCCATCACCCATTGCTGGTCTCTGAGGAATGCTCCCAGCTGAGCAGTGTGTTTATGGTCACCAGGGGCCTCTGTTTAATCTTTCATTTCCTGTGGCCATGGGAAACATCAGAGGATGCCAGGCAGGAGTTGGAGATGGCTGCTGCAAGGAGCAGGAAAGGCCAGTTCTGCTCTCTCTAGTGCAAGAAAAACCCCACTTGGAAAAACAATGAGATATGCTTTGGAGCTGTGTGAAACTTCTGTTTTGCTGGAATAAGCTTTCTTTTCTTGCTCAGAGTCATCCAGTTCACATGAATGTGCTGATTTATGGACAAAGCGACAAGTTCCCTGTCTGCTTCCTTCTGCCCTTCCCAGAGTGTCCCCAGCTGCTTGGCTTCCTGCTCCTTCACTGCTTCTCCTGTGTAGTGCTGGTTTGAAGGCTGAAGGACTGAGGGAGGAGGTTGGTCTGTTGGTGGAACTGCCTTAAAATTTGAGAAGCTTTAGGTCCATTTTCTGGCGTGACACTGCTGCTGGCTTGACCTTCAGCTGTTCTCCAAGAAGGTGATAACGACAGCTGCTGTTGTGCTGCTGGTTGGCTGCATTGCAGGGAGCAAAGGGCATGTTTGCTGGGCATTTCCACCGGGAAGCCTGTAGTCTCCCTGGAGGCTGACGTGTGTCAGTGATGCTCTCTGTGCACCTTACATCACTGGCTTTTCCACAGAACATGCATAGGATTTTGTGAAGGTCCCTTGACACTTCATTTATACTTCTTTTTTGAGAAGTAAAAATTGGAGCCTTCCTGCTGTTTTCTTTCTCAGTACTTTGAAAGATCCCACACAGCTTGCTGAGTGAGTGTTGTGGGGCCTTGACACTGTATGGCTGCTGGGATAGACTTTTAGCTGGGCTGGGAAGAGAACAGGAGAGTGCAGCATCAGGCTGGCTGTGTGAGGGGGGCAAGGCACTGCTCTTGTGAACCTTACCTTGAGCACAGGGGGTCACTTAGGCTTTAGTGCTCATAAAATTTACCCTGTAACCCCAGGCACCCTGTGAATTAAGCTTGCCAGAAGCGTTACTCTTCCTGGGGAGGAAGGTGTAGATGAAAGCCTGCTCAGAGCCTAGCACAGCCCATTTGCACCTGCCCAATTATTTTGTGTCAGGCTCCTGAAGCTCAACTGATGGTTATTTTAATTGCACACCAACCCACAATGTCACCCCCACAATGCTCTGTCAGCCAAGCTGAAATAGTGAGATCTTTTTATCTTCAGCCTGGCTCGGTAGAGGTTTGTTTTGTGTGCACTTGGTAGCTCTACCCTGCATTATGTGCTCTTCAGGATAGAAAGTCAAAGTGGGTTTGTGAGTGAGTCACTTTTCTTCACTTCTCTTTTCAAAAGAGGTGTAACAAGCCGTGTGCAGTGAAACTGAGTTCCTGTGTGCATTTTCGTTCATCCTTTCCTGAGCCCTTTTGCTGAACCAGAACTTGGTAGCTAGAGGAGTCAACTCTAAGGGGAAGTGTTTTGTGGGCTCAGTGTGTGGTGTTCAATAAAGGGGAAAAGGACATAAGTGAGGAAATATTTGAAACACAGACATTCCATAAGGACACTGACAGGAGTGACATGAGAAGTAATGGGGCAAAAGGGAAGAAGACAAGGGGCTGGAGTGTGCTCTGGCTGGAAATGCTCCTTTCAGAGGGACTGTTGCCACTGACTTGGCACATGGGTTGGTGTGATGCTGGTCTGGCTCAGGGAAGCCTCCCCTGGGGTGGATGGAAAGCTTCTCCACTTCTGCACAGCACAATGACTTTGCACTGCAAAACCAGCTTATATCTAGCTGTTCTGGTTACAGCAAGCATTACTTGTAGCATCCTGGTGCAAAGAAATGGCCTCTCCTCCTGCTCTGATGTTAGTTTTATTATTGGGGTGCTGGCTGGTGGGATAGGAAGGATTTATGACCTAAATTCACTGGCAGCTCCTGGAGCCTTTGGCAGTGCTGCTGAGGTGAGGTGGTGGAGCACAGCACGGAGCAGGCCTGGGAGTTTTCCAAGCCACCAGGGTGTTGGCTGTTTTCATGGCAGGCAGAGAGCTCTGCTGTTCACAGGGCTGTGCTCTCCTGCAGGCCATCTGCTTGGCGCCAGGTTTCCAAAGGAAGTTGATGTTGGGAAGAGGCTGGGCTCTCCTGTCCTTAATTGCAGTGCTGGAAGCTCTGAGTCCTTGGCTAGGGCTGCACAGCCCTGCCTGCATTCCGCACATCCCTGATGCAAGGTGGAAAAAGCAGGTTTGTCTCCAGCTCAGTGCTCAGTTACCTGCTATCCCAGGCAGCTGGCATTGCCCACAGCATCAGCTCTGGCTGTGTAACAGGGCAACTTGACTTGGTCCTGATTTAACTGCTCTTTTTTTTCACTTTTTCTCATTTTTAAGAAGCTGTGAGTATGCAATATCACCTGAAGGTGATACAGTTCCCAAAGCGGAAAATTTACTGACCTGGAGCTCATTTCGTGCTCTTGGAGAGGAGAAAAGGCTGCCAGCCTGCTTCTTCCTCATGCTTTGCAATGTGTAAGAGCTGTGGGCTCAGATGCCACAAAGCAATTTGGTTCAAAATGATGCAGGAGCTCTGCCTCCCTGTCTATCTGGTCTCAGAAGCCAGAGACTTATTCTTACCCTTGTATGCCAGTTATTTAAATCTGTAGTTGCACTTAGGGCAGTGTGCCAACACAAGGTTGTGACAGGAAAGGGAACATGTATTGTTTTTGCTGTAGCTTTACTGATTTGTGACTTGTAGATGGATGTGGAATTTTGACTGATCTGGGGCCAGCTTTAGTACTTTGTGTTCCCCAGAGCTGACTAATAAACCTGGAGAACTTAACACAGGAAGCAAGGGGGGAGAGGGAAGAGTACCCATGAGGAGCTAGTGGAGAAAAGGAAAAGGGTTTTGAAACAAACCAATAACCTGGGTTAGTTGGGTAGAGGATAGTGGTTCTTGCAGAGCAGCTTTGCAGTGCTGGTGGCAGACAGGAGACTTTCCTTGCATTCTAGCAGCCACCTTTCTAGGGAAAAGGAAGCTGATGGGAATCTGTGCAAGTACTGGAGCTGACTGCAGGGTTAGTTCAGATACCTTCAGCTTCGAATGCAGCAGCTGGCAGGGTTTCCATCAAGGCTGGGAGGCTGCTCAGAGGCCCATCCTGCTGGAGCTTTGCTTCTCTTAGTATCTGATCTGGAGGAATAAAACCTGGCTGGTTTAAATGTGCACTGACACTGTGGTGTGTCCTTTCAGCTGCAGCTGTGGTTTAGCTACAAGCCATGGAGCAGTCTCAGGGTTGGCTCTAGTTGTCCAAAGGCTGAAGAGAAGGTGGCATCTCTGGGGACTCTTTATTCTGCTTGTTTTTTTCCAGAGGTTATTGTTTCTCTGTACAACTGCAGGTCACTGTCATGTAAAAGCACACTGTGGGGTTTAGAGAGGAACTTGAACCTTTTTTTGGCACTTGGCAGCTTCTGTGTGGGTGTGAGGTTTCCAGCAGTCAGCCTTTTGTAAGCAGTTGCCAGACTGAGTCAGGGCATGAAGCTGTACCAGAGGGGTGTTCAAACCTCCCTTTTTGCATGCTGTCTCCCTTGTATTTTTCTACATTATCTTTGAGGATTAAGCTAGAGGAGAGCCCTGTGAGAGCTGACACTTTGCATTAGCTCTGCTCCCAGTTGCCTCTTTGGAGCTGCTGTGTGAGGTTACTCACCACAGCCTGAGGGCTGAGAAATGTTGGGGAAATATCTGCAATCCAGGGTGCCATGGCTCCTGAAAGCCACCCTGAACCACAAAGTGGGCCTGCCAGCTATCTGCAGAGAAACTGCTGAACTGAACAAGGGGTTTAGCTGTGCATTCATCAGAGAATGGAAGTTTTGCCTATCTGGGAAACTTTGTGTGTGTAAGAGAACAGAAATTTTGCTTATCCAGGAAACTCAATGTATCCTTCCAAAGTTTGGTGTGGTGTAAAATCAGCTAAAATGCTGAAATAAAAGCTGAATTAAACAGCTAAAACAACATAATACAGTGATTGCTATTGGGGATGGGTGTGGGGTAAGGGAGTGTACATACAGTGCAAATGTCTTGAGATGCAAGCTCCGTGCCCCAGCAGTTTTCTGAGTGGGTGGGTGTTTTGAGTTGCACTTGATAAGAGACTGTTTTTCTATTACCCCTCCCTTATGCCAATTTAAATGAGTGGTGTTGGGCTTAAAGCTAAAGATACCATGGCATTCTGTCTGCAAAAGAAACCAAAAAACTTCCAGAAAAGGGCTATTGTGTGATCCATGGGGCACAGCTAAAGGAGTGTCTTACAGCTACAGTGGTGCTCATGGGGCCCATATGGGCCAGGGATTTTGACCTCTCCTGGTGAAGGCAACTCCTGCCCTGCTCTCCAGTGATGTGTATGGTAGTTTGCCTTTGGGGTAAAGGGTAAAGCACAGCTGTTGGAGTCAAGTGTTGTTTGTTTTGCTGTGGTCCATGGTTGGGAGGTAGTGGTTAAAACTGACTTCTAGGAAAACTCCCTGCCTTTTGGTTGTTCCTTTTGCACATGTGGTATTAGCTGAGTCAACTGAAGCTGTGTCAAATGCTGGACAGGATGAACTACACAAACAGCTTTTGTTCTCACTGATGATTGAGATTATCTTCTTCCATACACAGACTCAGTTACAATTTCAGATGTTGTGAGTGAAGTGTTTGGCTGCCTGAGGTCTGCTATTTGACTGTGGTGTCAAACCAGCCAAGCCATCCCTGACAAGAATACCTACCTTGAAATTCTTGTAGTAGAGACCCACCTGGGTGTTACTGGTGTGTCCACGATGCAGTGGCTGAGCTCACTGGTGGTCTTTTGGGTATAGGCAGTCCTGGACAGGTAGATGGACATTGGGGCAATCAAGAAATTTCTACAGAGATGAGTGTTCTGAGCCTGGCAGGTAATGACTTGCAGATATTAACACATATCACATTATCTATCTTCTCTCTGCTTATAAAGCAATATATTAATATATTAATATATATTAATATATTCTGTGTGTTAGGCCCCTGCAATAGAAAGCAGCAGCTGTAACAGCAGTGTTGGCTGTAGGACTTGGGAGTATTGGACAGTTCTTGTGACTCAGGGTACTCTGTGTCTGGGGACCCAACTGGACATGGCTGAAAAGGGTGAATTTTCAAAGCATGGATGTCATTGGACATGTCATTACTTCTTACGGCTCAATGCCATTTTTAGGTACATCTGAAAGTCTTGGCACAGAGTGGCTGGAAAGCTGCCCAGTGGAAAAAGACCTGGGGGTGCTGGTCAGTAGCCTGCTAAACATGAGCCAGTGTGTGCCCAGGTGGCCAAGAAGGCCACTGCCATCCTGGCCTGGATCAGCAATGGTGTGGCCAGGAACTGTCACACCTCAAATCCTGTGCTCCATTCTGGGCCCCTCACTAAAGCACACACACTGAGGTGCTGAATGAGTCCAGAGAAGGGCAGTGAAGCTGGGGAGGGTCTGGAGCACAAGTCCTTGAGGAGCTGGGGGTGTTTAGCCTGGAGAAGAGAAGGCTCAAGGGCAACCTTATTGCTCTCTACAAGTCCCTGGCAGGAGGTTGCAGCCAGGTGGCCATTGGCCTCTTCTTCCACATACCAAGTGATGGAACAGGAGGAATTGGCCCAAGTTCTGTCAGGTAAAGTTTATATGGGATGTTAAAAAAAACCATCTTCAGCATAAGGATGATCAGTAGTCAAAACAGGAAAGTATTTGGGTCACCATTTTAGGAGATACTAAAAAGATGTGTATATGTGGCACTAAGGGGTATGTATGCTTTAGTGGTGAGCTTGGCAGTGCCAGATCAGTGGTTGTTTTTTCAACCTAAGTATTCTAGGATTTTGTGATCGAAATGCACCTACTCAGCATTTTGTTCTGAAGTCAGGGAGATGGTCTTTAATATTCTTGACCTATGGGTTGTGTTTTAAGCTTTGGGAATAAGAAAACTTGCTCTTATTTAAAAACATTGCAGATGAAACCAGGTAAGGTGGAATTATCCAGTGATGAAAAACATGGCAGCCTTCTGTAGGATAAATCTTATCAAATTTTGTGGCTGGGGCTTGCTCAAAGGATAACCTTTTGAGGTGCCTTGTGCTATTTTTCCACTATCTTGAGTATCTCCAGCTTCCTGTTTACACTGCAAGCACGTCACCTTCTGCCTTGAGGTCTTCAGCAGATACTCTCTCAGCTTTAGGACTGGTCTGTGGTACAGTGTGCAGGCTTCTTTACAGAAGTGAGATTGCCAAACCAGTAGCCTTGGAGAAGGCACTTTGTGAATGTTGATGATTTCTGTCCCAAGGCAGGTTAAAAAAATATAATGAAGTTCTGAGGGTTTGATTCCAAAATGCATAGTCTTCCTTCTTAAAGCATGGTTAGGCAGGTGAGGGCTTAATGTTGGAGAATGGTGCAGACAGAGCACAAAAATCTCATGGCCTTGACCTCAAGGCATTAGCTTAGAGCAGAGAGGATAACCTCCTTCCCAAATCCCAAGATGTTCTTAGCTTCCAGGCCAAGACTGCTAGGAAAAAAAAAATGGTGGTTTGGTGATTTATTTATTTTTAGTTATTATTATTTTGCATGTTTACATTTTTGAGAATTAGGCTGAGACCCCTCAGTTTGGTTCCCCACGGAGTCACCCAGTCTCCTTGTGCTGCCTCATAGCTCCCAGCTATGTGTGAAGCTCTGGTGCTGTGGCTGAGGAGCAGAAATTGTTCGGATTCTCTGGCTGCCCAGACCTGCCCTCTGTATGGGATCCACCTTCTCCCTGCATGATTTTCTGATTTCCTTGGCATGGTGGGGCCTGGTGAGCAAGGCCCTAGGAATGTCATCTGTGTAACTACAGCAGCCAGACATGTCCTAGCCAGCCTCTGTCAGCACCCATGTGTGGTAGCAGGAGCTCCTGGTGTGATGGGAAAGGCAGGGCAGAAATGAGAATGGCTGAGGCTGGGCCATGTATCTCACAGAGCAGCTTTGCTGGGACTGGGAAGAAAATGTCCCAGTTGCATCTTTTACCTGGAAGCTGCCCTCAGGGCAGCCCTTCACCTCCAGCTGGGTGGCTACTTGGTCATGTTGGCTTTGTTTCAAGGAAATAATTCCCAGATTTTGAAGGCTTATCTGGCTTGGAGTGGCCTGACCAGTCCCTGCTGGTAAGAGTCTCGAAGAGATCCCAACTTGCTTTCTAATCTGCAGGAATCTACATAACTCAGGCATCCTCCTGAGACTGCTGGCTTGTAAAAGGCTGCATTTGCTAAATGCCATTGATTTATCAGATCTGTAGGCCCTAAAAATGAATTTTAGCTGATGATACTGCTTTTTCATGGTACTTTTGTCTTTCCTCTCCCTCCTGTCCTTTAGATTAGAATTCAAGAACTGCAGATGCTCTAAACTAAGCATGACTCACACCTAGTTTATTTTGTGAATTACCCAGCACACAGTGGTGTCGGGAAAATGCTGGGAGTGGAGGGGGTGGGGAGCAAGAGGTGGTTTTTAAGACTCAAAAGGAAATGCTTGGAACATGCATCTGTGGTCCCTGGGTCATTGAACTGGCATGGATCCTGGACACGTTATATGGGCCACGTGAACCAAGGGGGCCCTTGGGACCCACAGTGGATGTCAAAACATGATCTAAGACTTCAGGCAGAAGTGAGGGGGGTGTTTTGCTGTGAACCTTGCTTGAAAAGCCAGTAGGGGCTGACCTCTTGTTGAGACAGTGCACCACAGCACCCATTCCTGGGTGTTACCTACCTCTTTGTCACACACATGAGTATCACTAGCAACATCTAATGGTGCCTTTGCTCCTCTTGTGGTTACCTCGATCTGTTTGAAACAGTTTGGGGTGTTAAAAATGCTGAGCTGTGAAGCTGAGGTTATGGCTGACATAAGAAAGTCCCTAGGTACAACAGATCAGGAAAATTTCATGAAATAACTTCTTCCATTTTATATTCTGCCTCCATCTCACTAACTTTCTCCAGCATTAAGACAGGGCTGCAGCCATGTTTCCAAGAGCCTCAGATGCACCAATGCACAAAAAGGCATATTTCCAGTGAGAACTGCCAGAGGAGAAGACCTGTGCTTGGAGCTTGCAGAGAGGCTCTCAGGGATTCCTCAAGACAAGTGAGCTCCCTCTTCCATGCATGGATTTTGGATCCTGTCACTGTTAAGGGTGATGCTTCTGCCCTCGTCCTCCCCAGCTGGCCCCTCTGCTGGCCATAGCAGCCACTGGGATTCCTGGGCAGGCATTTCTTTATCAACAGCTGTGCCAGAGTGTATTCCTGGTCTGCTCTCTGCTGTGCCAAGGTAGATTGGCTTGTTTGACTGCCTGGTGGCTCCCAGCCAGGGCCCAGGGATGGGAAGTCAAGTTAATTTGCAACAGTGAAGGTAATGTTAACCTCACCTTTCAATTTTTAGACATACAGTTAGGGAGCAAGGAAATGGATTTCTTTTTCTTTAAATACAAAGCCTCTCAGAGAGGAGGAATTGAGTCTGTTGTCCTTGGGGCCATCCTACTCCTCAGCACAAACCCAGGGTACTTAATACCTAGTAATGATTGTGCTGTACCCTGCTGAGACTGGGCAGGGAATGAGAACTAGTGCTGATGAAACTTGGTTTCAGACCATGCCCGCCTGGTCCACATCTCCAGTAATTTCATAGTTGCTGCATTGTTGGAGTGAGTCTTCAAGGATTGGTTTCCTTGGCCTCACTTGCAGCTGCTGTCATGCTTGGCTTGGTGCCACGGGTACTGGGTCTAATTGTGAGGGAATGTTCTGCACTGCCATCAGCCCCAGATCTGCTAGGGAGGTGCAGGTGTCCCCATCCTTTGCCACCTGGCTGTGTGACAGTGCTCCGTTGTGTTCGTAATGGGATGTTCTCTTCTTCCTTAGCACGTTGTTCTCAGGCTGATGGGACTTGAGAATGATGTGCTCAGATGAGCTGGAGGCAGCCAGCCCAGCCAAGTTTCTGACAGTGACAAAAGGTCTTCTTGTGCTGCCTGCCCTGCCAGCAGCCACAGCAGCACAAAGAGAGGGCTGTGTGCTCAAGCTGTCTGCTTGGGTTTGTAATAGGAGAGTGTGAGCAGCCAAATGGCTTCTTCAGCAATGCTCAGATAATTCCAAATGTGTGAACAAACCCAAGGCTTTCTGCTTGCCCCATCAGTCTGCTCCATGCTGTGTCTGTCCTCTGAGATGGGAGCACCAGGGAACCCAGACACTGAGAAGTTTCCAGTGTGCATATCACTGGTGACTGTCCAGCTTCCCTCTCTCTGTACTGGTGGGTCAATATCCCTGGTTTAAGACCCAGCCCCTTTATCCATGTCTAAGCCCTGCAACTTGGTGGCTCATCCCAGGGCAGCATTCCCACTTGCTTTGTCAGTGTTGTGTGGATGTGGGACAGGCCGTGGCAGGGCACAGCCCCAGGTCTGGGTGCTGTGTGGCCATGTTAGGGGTGGCTTTGGGTCAGGAGCTGGAAGTTGCACCAGGGAAGGTGGTATCTGACCTGTATGTGCTACTTGACCCAGTCACTGAGCTTCAAATCAACCTGAACAGGAGCCTTTGTCCCTGCTGTATGTCTGTGACATCCAGCAGCTTTCAGCTGTAGCCTGTAAGAACTGAGTTTGATGAGTTTGTTTTGCTTGTTTGTTTGGAGACCCATGGACTACTTCCAGCACTTCCCTGAAGGAGCAGCTAGAAGAAGCAGGCCTGTCTATGCAACACAAGTCTATATGGACTTTGCCTTTTTATTGTGAGCCCATGCTTTCTTTAGGAAGTCTTTAGTGGTCTGTCAATACAAAATGGTTAAACAATCATTGCTGCGTTGTAGAAATAAAGCTCAGTGATAGAGGTGAGACTTTTCAGGGGTTGGTGCAAGACTGTCAGAAGACAAGGAGCTGTGTCCTACCATGGCCCTCTCACTTTCTTTTCCATGTGCCAAGCATGTTTCTGTAACTTGTATTTTTCCAAGCAGAGAAGTGTGTCTGGGTGTGGGTAGAATGGAGTGAAAAATAAAAACAAAAACAAAGCCGAAGTCCTCCTGTGCTTGTATGCCTCTCTGGGGAGGATGGAGCAAAGGTCTGCCAGCACTGTCAGCACTGTGACTGACTGACAACTCAGAGCTCTTGAATACCACAGGGACCAGAGCAGTGTGTGAGCCTGTGCAGGATGGGTTTGGGAAGGGCTAGGATGTACTTTTTAAAGCTTTTCTTGTAGCAGTGATCTTTATGCAAAAAAATGTGTAGCTCTGTAATGTTCATGCTTGCTCCTGTGCTGCGTGTCCTGTCCTGCTGGTACAGCTGTTCAGGCAGCTGTGCTGTGGACTTGCTCAGAGATCTATTGCAGTTAAAAGTAACACTTCCCTCCCATTCTATTGTTTGTTTTTTAAACAGTCAAGAGCAAGTGCTGTTTCTTGAATACATGGCAGTAATAACAGCCCTAGATTTGGGCAGACTGGCTCTGTGCTGAGGTGTCTTTGGTCAGCTCTGAGCTCATGGTAAGGCTCAGACCTCGGAGTTGGATGTGTTGGATGGATCTTCCAGCAAGCCAGCTGATTCTTCTTGTGAGCAGGTGCTTGTTCCACAATTGTTCTAGGAAGCTGAAGTAGTGTTAGGGATCTCAGAATTAGTCTCTAGGGCAAGAGTCCCTTGCCCTATCCTGTAAAAAGCAAGTGTTGGTGACCACCAAGCACTCTGGGTTTGTCACCTGTGAATAGCACTGCTGCCTGTGACTCAGTTGTGGCTTTTCCAGATCTGTGTCTCAAGGCAACATTTCTTTCTTTGTACAGAAATTACCACTGGAAGCATTTCAATGCTATTGAGTTTCATATCATCTTTCCTTTTTTAAAAGAAGTTGCAATGAAAAAAAGCAACAGCAAAACCTTAATTACACCATCCAGATTTATTCATGCTTAAAGTGGGCCACTGTGGGATCATATAACTGTAACCTTTGTCCTCATCTCCACCCTGCTGCGTGTCACTGTCCTTCCCTGAAGTGTTGCTCTGGCTGTTAGAAGCTTTTGTCATCTTAAAACACCTTTCAATGCAGACTGATCCAAAAATTCCATTGAGTATGGTATTATCTGATCTCTTGGTACAGACAGCTAGAAACTCTTCCAGATATTTTGTGAGGATACCTGGGTGTGGAGTAATGTCTTGATGCTTCTCTAGTGGAGCATGTGCATCTGTGAGAAAAGGGAAGGCTTGTGGGATTGTGCCTTAGGAAAATACAGCTACTTTCTCATTTCCTTTGTGGTAATGGAAATGTTTTATCTTTTCTGACTCTGAACCCTTTCACAAACAGAATCCTCATTAATTCCCCTTGTACTTTTGAAGCATTCTGGGGGTTTTGGGGTTATTTTCAGTTTATCTTTTAGGCTATGCCTGTGCTCTGCTAAAGAGAAATCTTGGTCTTCCCCAGAGGTTTTGCCAGTGGAGTGCAGCAGGAGGAGTTTGTACTTCCCTCTGTGTCTTCAGAAGCACCTTGTAGTTCTCTGCTTTGTGATGTGTTTCAAGTGGGAGATATTCCCCTCTGTGGGTGCTGTTAAGCTTCTTAGCTTGTCACATTGGGGGAAAAATAAATGACAGACCTCTGTAGTGTAAATTTTTTGGTGCCACTGCCTTAAACTCCCCTCAAAGCAGGCAGAAGCCCCAGGTCTGGCAGATCTGTGAAAAGGGGCCCCGTTCTGCAGCCTGGGGGGACAGGTCACTGTCTGTCTTTGGTTCACAGAGAAGCTGATGTGAACCTGCCACCAAAAGGCTGAGCCTGATGCTGTGTGTCCATCCCTGTCCCTGTATGTATGTGGCTTGTGTTTTGTTGCCCTACTGCCTATCATAACAAGTTAAAAATACACTCTGGTGTTTTTCTACAGTGTAGGTAGAGCATTCCTTTGAAAGTTCAAGTGGGAAAGTGATAGGCATTGGCAAAAATCTGCTGCTTTTAAACTGGTGCCAAAGGGAGTTCGTCTGTTTCCCATTTCACTTGTCTCAAGGACATTTTCAGCATCTTTTGAAGAGCTGTAGTTATCCCTGCCAATAATGCTGTGATTGATCCCATATCTGGGTTCTAGGTGCAAATCCAGCACCTGATTTTAGACAGTCACTGAAGCTTACAAGAGACAACTGAAAATGATACCTGAGCTGGTAGAAATGCCTTGCAGTGAGAGCCATGGAGCTCAGCCTGCTCAGCTTTGGAGAGGTGCCAGTGTGCACGTACTCTTTGTGCCATGAAAATACTATTCTCAGACTCTTTAACCTGGCACAGAAAGTCACAGTAAACACAAATGCTTGCCCTTGGTTTTAGCTGAATGCAGTCAGTGTGGGCATTGGTAAAAATATATATTTTCTGTTTGAATGGAATGCAGAGGTTTGTACATAAGGTCTGATCCCGTAGTAGCATGGACTGTTCTGTTCTTGAAGTGGAGGTCGAGGGGAGAGTGGAAAAGGCATTTTATGCCAACATGGACAAAGAAATAAACACACACAAAAACAGGCATGATGGCAGGAGGGGGAAAAAACACAATTCCAGACCTTGGCTAGTAGAAACTGTCAGAAGTTCATATGCTCCCCTGACTGCCATGGCTCGTTTGATGCTTTTTTTGTGTGTTTTTGATTTTTCTGGTGCTAATTCTCTTTACTTTGTTTCCCTGTTCAGTATGTCGAGACTTCGCTATTCTGGAAGATCATACCTTGGCCCATAATTTACAGGAACAAGAGAGTAAGTAGCAATAATCTTCAGAACAAACTGAAGCAAGCTTGTCCCAACAGATATCTGGCTTTATTTGATTTTGCTAAGAAAAATGCTTCCTGCTTTTATTTAATTGTTTTCCTTTTAATGGAATACAGTTTATTATTGCTGTCTTCACTATCCTGTAAAACTACACTGTGCTCTGCTCCAGCTCACATTGTACCCCAGAGATAGTTGCATTTTATATTTCAATTTTGTGCTCTCCTTTAGAGTTGAGTTTGTTTATGCCGTTTATGATAAAATTGCATGTAGGAGTGCACTTGGGGTTTTGTTGCTGTGCAAGGTTTTTAGAAATGACTAGCAATTTTGGAAGCTTAAGTTTTATAGTCTGACCTGAAGTACAACCAGAAGAGGTCTGTTTGTTTACTTATTTCAGAATTACCAATGTCTGCCTTTTGAAAAGGAGCCTTCCTTTTCAGACATTTTGGGGTAGGGCAGCTGTACACTAGAAGAGTTTGTAAAGGAGGAACAAAAGGATAGCCAGAGACTTCAAAGTGACTGGTGCTTTTTTTTTTTTTAATGATTTTTTTTACATGCTTATCTGTTACTTTGGGTATATTTACATTGCAGTTTCAGGTGTGGTGGCCTCTCTGATCAGCTTCTCACGGATTTGGTATCTGCCAGTACCAGGTGCTAATGCCATTCCTGCTGCTCCACCAAGGGTGCAGCTGCTCATGCCTTTGGTGCTGGAACCTGAGACCACTGAATTAAAGAGGACTCTGGGCTGCAGCTCACGTAGCCATTTTTTCTGGCAGGCAATATCCATGTATGGTAAAGGACTCACTGGAGCACTAAGTTGCTCTGTTGCTAAATATAAAGGTAGGGAGATTTTTGGAACTGATTCTGTTGAGAGTGAGAGGAGTTTTCATCTGTAGAGATTTTTGAGAACAAATTAGGAAAGTATCCATAATAAGTGGTTTAGGTTCAGCTCATCCTCACTGGCCTCTGGTGGTCCCTCCCAGACCCACTTAATTCGTCTAGAGTGATTGTCTGTGGTCAGAAAATGAAATTCAAAGCCTAAAAACCATTCCCTCTAAACTTGGATGTGTTTAAGATATGCAGAACTTGTTTTGGTATCAGACCCGTATACAGCCCCCTCAGTGCTGAAAAGAGGCAATCTCAAGCTGCTAGCATAATTTCAGTTCAGGACTTCCCCACCTTTAGAGAGATTGCTTGGTGTTTCCCTGCCAAGATCTGTCTTCCTTTCTGGGCTGGAATCTCCCTCCCACTTGGTTTATCCTGTTCACTCAGTGAAGTTCTGCAGCCTGATTTGAGGGCTCTTGTCTGTGTTTATTTCCAGTTGAGCATCACTTGGCCACAAATGTTCAGCGTAATCGTCTGGTGCAACATGACTTGCAGATGGCCAAGCAACTGCAAGAAGAGGAGGATAAGAAAGCCCGTGCTCAAATCCAGAAACACCAAAAAGACTTGTGAGTTTGTGCTGGAGATCTCGGAATGGGAATGCCAGTCCTATTTGGTCAGAGCACTAATATCAGCTGCTTTGAGTTGACAGTGTGTGGGGTTCATCAGCCTTTTGCTTTTGTTTCTTTTTTTCTTTGGCTGTCCACTGCTGTAAAAGTAGTGATACCAGGCTGTGGCACAGAGGAATGAGAGCAGCATGGGAGCAGGTGGTCTTGGAGCCCATCCTGCCTTAGATACTGTTGCCTGTCCGTGAGAAGGAGCCTTCCCATTCTACTGCTTGTTGTGAAAATGGGGTAACCTGGCCACTTGTGTTGACCTTGTCCCTGCCTGAAGTTTGAGAGTGAAGGAACCGTGCCACAGAAATACCCAGTGCTACAGAGAGTCTCTCTGGTGTGGAAATTGCAGATCTTGGTGTGTTTGCCCTGTGCCTGTTGAATGCTTTTGAGGAGCTGGGTGTGATGCTTTTGGTGTCCTGCTGCACTGACAGCCCCTGTGTGTGCTTGCAGCTATTGAGTGTGAAGTGACCTGGGAAGGGGAACTGCTGCTCCAGGGTGGCTCGATGGGGATGGGTGTTGGGGGACAGGCCTTCTCTTGCAGTCACTGACTGTAAGAGAAGTCAGTGGGAGGGTGTTTAATGACTGATCCAGTTTGCTCTGCAGGTTTGCTCAGTCCCCACATGCCACATCTTAACCCTGTGGTCTGTGGTTTGGCTGTCTGTGTGCATGGCTCTCAGCTGTGGAGCTGGTGTAGAAGTGAAACATGGCAGCACAGGGCAAAACAAACTGTGCCTTCCAATCCAGAGTGGGCTTGCAGAGCACTGGATGTAACAGATGGTTCATGGGACAGGGTTCAGCCAGATCCCACTCATGAGAGGTGGGTGGAGGGGGTCCCTGCAAATACAAGGTCTGCAAGGCAGGATGCATCTCCCAGCAGCTGTGCTGCCTCCTGACTTTTGTTGGGTTCTGGAATGCCACCTACCAGGTGCAGTTGGTGGTGGATCACAGAGCCTGGGTGGCTCATCTGACAGGACCAGTGACAGAGCAGAAGAGCTCTGTGTTGCAGATGTGGGAGATACAGGACTGGCTTCAAAGCAGCAGCTGATGAAAGCTTTGAAGCTGGGGCGTGACAGATCAGCCACTGTTTTCAATGTTCCCAGCACACTGGGACAGGCCTTATGTACATATGTATCTCTCAAGTCTGTGCTTTTTTTCAATAGTTTTGTCTTTATTACCAATTAGAGATGTGAGTGAGTAAATGACAACATAAAAATTGATTTTGTATGGCAGACATGGTTCTTCTTTGTTACTTGCTGGGAGCTGCAAACAATTTTCTTGTTGTAGGACTCTGTAAAATGGGATTTACGAACTTTGTGAGCCAAAGCACAGGCAGAACTGCTGATGTAGAACGTTATGTCAGCAGCACTTCTGCCTCTGAGAGCAGGAGCTCTTCTGCAAGAATAGTAAAAGAAGTTGGAGGCATCCTTTTGTAATTGGATCTTTTTTTTCCTTAATTCTTTGTATATTCCCACTGTCTCTCCCTTGTCCAAGAGTAGCATGTTCTGGCAACAAAATAATCCCTGTTGTTGCTTTCTGTGTCATCTAGGACAGTTTGATGCTACAAGGTGATGGGAGGAGTAAGAGGGCAGAACTAAGAGGTCTTTAGAAACAGGAAACAAAAAAGCTTTCTTCTCTCTTTCAAATCCTAATTTCTCTCAGAAAGACTTTGTGAAGATAAATGAGAGAATAGAAACATTTCTTTTTAAGAATTCAGGGAAGCATCAAACCTGATTTTCATGCTTCTTTAAAAGCATCTCTAGCATCTAGCTGAGCAGCCTGCACACTGCTAAGCATAGTAGCAAGATTACTAAAATAAAATAGTGTGAAAATATGTTCTTTCACTGTTTTGCTCCCAGTGCTGATAGTTCTCTTGCACTGATATGAACAGTTCCTTTGAACAGTTTCCTTAAACAATCCCTTTTTTTCTCCTCATCTGGCTACAACTAGTATCTGCAGTCTCTGTGAATTGGAGGGAGCTTTATGATCACACAAACTTTTAGATTTTTTCTCTTTTTTGTAAACTGACATAGAGTTTTCCCAACATTCCTAACACTCCTGGCTGCCCAGGAGTGCAGGACACATGAGTGGGATGTTCAGGAATGGTGATGTTTATGTTGCTCTGCCTGATTTCTGGGGTCTGATTGGCACTTGAGCTCGCATTAAGGAAACTGAAGGGCAAGAAGAGCTGTCAAGCTCTTGAACCTATTTTCTTATGCTCATACAAGTTAATGCATTAGTTTATGTTGACTAAGTAATCAAGTCTCAGTATTTAATTACTGCTGAGCAATAAACCCCCAAATCTAATCCTCTGTAACTGCTGTTCTTCAGAATTGATGTGGTGTATTCCAAGATGTGTCATCAGAAAGAAGAAAATGCTTTTGTATTTGCAATACTTCTGGTGTTCTTTGCTGGTGAGGGAGAGGCAATGACCTTGTTGCCTTGGCTCTGAAAGATGATTAGTTGTTTTTCTGTCCTGTTTGTCTTCAATAGGATGTATTTTAAGCATTTAGCAAGTCAGTTTGTGCTGATGAACTTGGCACCTTAGCTCTGCTCACAGGTGCCAGGGGAACTGGAGACGTGCAATGCCTTGATGTGTCTGACCTTTCTAACTTATTTTCTACCTGGTTTCATGTTCTCAGAGCCTGGGGTTGTAAAGGATCCACTACCAGGCTCACTGACAGCCTGCTCCCTAGGACTTGCTTATTCAGCTATTGTTTTCCTGGGAGCTGTGGTTCTCTGCTGGTGCCAGGTTTGCCAAAGTCTCTTTTTAAAAGCAAGTTCAAGAATTAGATTTGCTGCTGTGTGAACCCTCGTGGCTTTGAACAGATCTGTCCCCAGAGTCAAATGAAACACACACAGGCACACACAAAAGTTGCCAGGTTTTATTACCTGGATGAAAGAAACATGTCCTGAAATGTTTGACCTATTGATAACTCCAGTCCAGAGGTCTGCTTCCAAGGAGCTGTTGACAGAAATAATCTTCTTTTCCTTCCTGCTGTGTGTGCCTTTTTGTTGCCTATGACAAATGAGTTGTTTCTTAGTGACATCTGTCCTCTAAACCCTCTTGTTGCAATGTCCTTCCTCTCCCCCCTTGCCACATATCCACCCCTTCTGGTTCTCTTCTTCTTCTTTACTTTCTGTAAACGCAGGTTCTGTTGTGCCACTGGCTGCTCCAGCCATGTCACATTTCTTGGTTTTGCAACAAAAAGTGCTTGTCTGCACTTAAATGTTTTAACTTCCTGTTCTCATGTACTAGATTCTCTCCCAATCCTTTGCCTCCAGATTCACTAGGTCATTTATGCCCAGATTCTTGCTCAAACCTAGAACTAGTTGCTTCAGCCCACATAGCACAGCTTTGACATAGCTCAGTCTGCTTCAGTTATTTGCTTGTCTTCCACTCTTGGTAGTGTTTTCATCACCTATCTGATCATTGTCAGTGTATTCTTCAAAAGATTGTATTCTAATAAGGCAGGCTCTGCTGGTTCCTGCTCGCAGCTGTTCTCCTCCTGTGCCTTGCCTCTCAGTAGTTGCAATTGTGGGGATTGACTTTCCTGACATGTTTAGAGCTGGTCTTTAGCTCAATCTCAACAGTGCTAAAAGAGAGAACTTTTAGTCTTATTTTTCAGATCCCCCAGCCCATTTCTGAATTGCCCTGAGGAATCCTTGGCCATTGTTCCAGCCTGCTTGCTGGACATCAGAGCATGCTGCTGAGTGTGGCACTGTTCTTGCAGATGCTTTTCAGCCTTCCTGGTCTGTCTGCACAGCCAAACCTCTCATGTCTCAATTGCTCTGATCTCTCCCTGTCTTGTGTTCCTCCATCCACACTGGCACTGTGGCAGTGGCTCCTTCCCCCTTGTTTTGGCACATATTGCTCCCTTGCCTCTGGGCACTGGTCCTGCTTTTGTGTCTTGTCCCATCTCAGTGGCATTTCTCATTCATTACTGAACTGCCACCTCCAGCCTCCACTTGGCTTATGTACTGTATTCCTGCACTTCCTTCTCCTTGGCTTCACGTGAAAGCCACTTCCCAGAAGTGCCTGCATTAACCATACCCCTGAACCTCTCCTTAGATACCACATGTACAAAACCAGCAGAATTAGGCTGTTTGCAGACTCCTGAGCACTACCTTGGCCTGCCCTATTTTGTGGTACCTATCTCCTTTCTTAGCAATCTGCCCATGAATCTCTTTTACTTTTTTACTCTGTGGATGTTTTGGGAAGTATTTTCTAAATTTGGCCGCCAGTAAGTACAGGGAGTCCTGGTCCCTGGTGAGGATTCATAGCTGAGCACTAACACTGAGTAATAATTCTTTTGTGTAAATAGGGTGGATTTTTTTTTTAGCTCTTTTATCCCTTTCTCCAGGCTGACTGATGCCTGTGATTTCAGCTGCCTATAATCCCTGTCTCCTTGCCTTCTAGGGAACAGGACTGCGAGATTGCTCAGGAAATCCAAGTGAAGCTCGCGTTTGAAGCGGAGGAGCGCCGCAGGCAAGAGGAAAAAGACGAGGTAACCTTTAAAGCTGCAGGGATGGCAGGGCTATTTGTAGCAGCCCTTTCAGGGCAGACATTTCTTGGCCAGTAGCCACAGGAGTTGGCTTGCATGGTGGCAGTCCTTGTCATGACAGATGTCTGTAAGCACAGAGATTTTGGGGAGTCCTGTTACAGGAATAAGATATAGTCATAGTCCTCACACTCAAGGGTCATAAGGGTTGTTGATGCCAGTGGCCTTGCTAATGAAGAGGTCAAGTAATAGGTAGGTCTTGCTGAGGTGTTTATTGCCCTGTTATAGGAAGTTGTAATTGTTTATACACTCTGAGACCTGCTTGCTTTCTCAAAGGCAAGAAGACAGGTACTGCGCTTGGTAGAATCCTGGGCCATTATTTCTTTGTCTTTAATGCAAAGATTTCAGTGGGCCTCTCAGCCCAGCCATCTGTTTCTGGCTTCTCCATTCTTTAGTTTAGTCTTCCACAGCCTGACTACCCTGTTACAGTTTCTTGCTGTAAGCAGATTCCTCTTGTGACTTCAGAATGTTTCTCTGCTCCTTTTGCTTGAGAGTGAGTGGTGTGGTTTGTTCATAGTGTACAAAGGGTTTTGCTTGTTGGTCACCTCAGTGGATCAGCCTGTCAGATTGAGTTTTCAAGAAACCCACAGAGTAAAGGAACGCCTGTGAGAACCTGGCATTTGTCCCCTTTTTTGATTTCAGATGGCTTCCTGAGAAGCCTGAGTTGTCTCAAGATGTTCGAGGCACCTGGTGGCGTTCTCTATATTAGGAAGAGCTTGAACACAAGGCTGTATTTCCTGGCAGAGCCTGAAATAAGAATCTGCCCTTACCTGACAGATGCATTGGGTTTCTTTGCAAGACTTCATTTTCTTCTTCTACCAAAGATTCCAAGCAAGTACTGGAAAGGCTGCCTAGACAGATGGGAAGGGCTTGGCTTCCAAGAGGAGCTTGTGCTAACAGGGTGGGAGGAGCACAGGCTGCAGGATTTTTGCTTAAGAGGTAGTGATCTGTCATATTTTTATCAGGAAGGTGAAGGAGATGCAAAACTAATGTTGACTTGTGGAATTGCACCTTTCCTTCCTGCTTTATGTGGAGAACTGCATGGGTATCAACAGTCTGACAACAGGTCCTTGCAGCCTGTCAAACCTGCCTGCTGACCATCTTGTGCAGTTGGGAGCAGGCTTCAGCTGACTGTGGCTTAAAGCAAGGAGAAGTCCTAAATATTCTCTCTCTTCCTGCTGGTACATGGGAAGTTCCAAAGTCTGAAATGTAGCTGAGGACTGAGGCAGATCCTTTCTGGAGTGCAGGTATTTCAAATGAAGCACTAAGCCTGCCTGCCCTGCCTGCTTATGAATCCTGTTTGTAAGAAGTGGTTTGTGTGGATTTGCAAGTCCTGAGCTGTCTCAGTCCTGGAGATGATGTGCTTTAGCTCATATATTTATAGACTTACAGTACTTGCTAGAAAGGTTAACCTTGTCAGGGGAAGGAGTTTCTGGAGGCTTTGTTTCAGTGTTTTTTTATCTTTTTGGAAAGAGCCTGTGGCATCTCCAGATTTTCCACAAAGCTGGTTTCAGAGCAGATCTTACCTGAATCCTGAAATAATAGTTTGTACTTGAGCAGCCATCCAGTGTCCTCCAGTGCTGGCTTGGCTCTGGAGGGTGTTGACTCTTAGTTTGCATTTCAGCCATGCCTTTCCTGCCTGCAGTGTCCACTTTACATGCATGGATCTGTAAAGGTCTTGAGGATTAGGAAGGCTTAAATGAATAGCATCCAAAGGGGCATCATGCCCTGCTGGTGTCTCCCAGCTTTGCTCCCTAGCTCCAGACTGGCTTCACTGACTCACAAGCTCATGGGCCTCAGAGGAGCAAGCCCCAGGGAGCTGTTTGTGGTTCCTAGGCCTTGTTGATCCATTAGTCATCTCGAAGGAAAGCCAATTAGGAAAATGGAGTGCTCTTCTCTTTGGCATATCTACCAAAACTGTGACAGAAAACAAATGGCTGCAGTCCCCACTGTGCTCCTGCCTTGTGCCTAGTTTGCTCTTCCTAATGTCCTTTCGATTTTCTTTTCCTTCAAGTCTCTGTCTGTCAAACTGATGCATTTCCCTGCCTGGCATCCTGTAGTCCCTGCAAATTACAGCTAGTGTGAAGTGAGTTCACGGTTTGCTCTGGGAACTCCTTCCAGTCAGAAGTGCCTTTGGCTGGACAGTCTTTGCCTCTGTGCTTTTCTTTCCCTGGCAGAGTGCAGGGAGGATATCCAGCCCACTCCACTCCACTCCTGTGCACTTCTGTGACTTCCAAATCCCTGTTGGAAGCCTGAGGTCACACACACAGTCTCTTCTGTCCTGCTTTGGCTACTAGGGCTTAGCAGGCTTGTGTGCAGGAGGAGCAGGAACCTGGGAGTTTGCCCTGGTGTTGGAGTCTCAGTACTGGGCTGAGTTGATTACTGGTTGACTACTGACTGGGTTGACTGGCATGGTCCCTTGTGTCACCCATTATTTGAAAGCCTTGTCCAGTCCAGGGGTTGAATTTGAGTAACTGTTGTTGTGTCTGAAAAATTCAACTTTTTTTTTTGGTAAGGATTTTAATAACTGAATAAAGAATTTGACCAAAAGAATCTGGAGATACTTTTTAGTGGTGATTTAATGTCTGTTTTCTTCCATCTCTGCAGGATATTGCCCGTCTCCTACAACAGAAAGAACTGCAGGAAGAAAAAAAGCGCAAGAAGCACTACCCAGAGTCCCAGGGACACACAGGCTATGAAGAGAGCTATTATGCAGAAAATGGAGGTATGTTTCTGCAAGATAGAAGGTCAGGATCATGGCAGTATAGGTGAACCTGGTGGTCTGACAACTCTTTATCCCTCAGACTCAACTTTATCCTGCATTTAGTACTGTAGCATTACATCAGTTTCCAGGGTCAGAATCAGATTATTTTATAATCAGGAAGTATTTAGTTTAAAAAAAAAAAAAAACAAAACAAAAAAACAGAGAAGACAATTTAATAGTTTTAATTGTCCTTGAAGGTGGCCTAAATGACAGGGATAGGTAGTGTAGTTTGTGTATGTGCAAGTACAGCCACACATGCATGTTTTAGAAGTGCTTGTGGAAAAAGACAGTGGCTGATAAGGTAGTCACTGCTGTGTGACACCAAGGGTGTGGAGAAGAAATGCTGGTGAAATTCCATGCTTGCATTTGAAGAGAGACAGTTCCATGTGCTCATTTGTGATGCTGGCACGGCTTCATGAAGGAATAAATGCTGGTTCATGGAGATGTGTTTCAAAAATAGCTCCTTGCAGGTATGTACCCAAGCTGTAAAATTAGCACAACTGCCTTGAATGACTTACTGAAGAACAAGGTCATCTCCACAGAATGTCTCTGCTGTGATTATCATCTGGGACTGTACAGTGTGGAAATGATTTGATCCACAGTGCTCTATTGCTTCCTTTTGGTCAGCTTCTGTGATTGAATACAGACCTTCTTTAAACTGGAAGGAGAGAATCAGGGTGTATTTAATTATGGAGCAATCTGGGGGTGGCTTTGCTATGCACTGGTGGTGGTTCCTGTGTTCTTTCTTCAAAAACGTGGTGGGGAAGATGGGTTGCTTTTGATTAACAGATTGTGAAGATGAAGATCAAACCTCATTTCTCATTTTAACATCAATGCCATTGGCAGTTTTAAAGTCCTTTATTTGAACTTACACAAAGTATTTTAGTTTCAATTTGGAAGAAGTTCAGAGATAGCCTAGAAAGTACAAAGCACAAAGTTCAAAAGTGCAAAACAGTAACTAAGTGGAAACTTCATGATCACAAGTCCTTCTACATGTACAAAGCTGGGAGAAATTGATCTTGGGGTCCTACCACTCTTCAGGCCAACCCACTCTTCAGGTTTTCAGAATTAAATGGGAGAAGTCTGAAAAAATACAACATAAGCAAAAGTGTGCATGCAGAGATGGTAGGACAGGATAGATTTTTGTAACAAATCAGCTGACAAAGCCTGTGACTTTCTGAAGTAAGACTGTGGTTTGGGTTTGGAGAGCAGGATATTTTGTGGGTCTAAGTTTTCTTCCTGCAATAATCCATAACTTTGAGGGTGAGGCAGGAGGTGTTTGCCTGACCAGTCACAGCAGTGCTGCTCTTGATCTGCACTCCTTAAAAGCTGTAAAGGACTGGAGGGGATTTTATGCCTAGATCATGTAGCTTGTTGTTCTGGGAACTCTTAATTACTTGAGCACCATTTGATTAGGCTTCAGCAGCCTTGTTTTGTATTGTCCTCATTAGTTGTGAATTGAAACAAATAAAAAGCCTTTGCTTTGTTCAAGTTTCTTTTGTTTTGGTGGGGGTGGGGTGTGTTTTGGTTTTTTTTTTTTTAATTGTTTGAGACTGAGGTAAAATTTATCCTCATCCAGGAGGAATGTGGATTAGGCCTATTGCTCCAAAGCAGTCTGAGCTCTTTTAAACTGGAAAAACAAACATGAGAAAAGGCAGAGTTCCTCCCAGAAGTGCCTGTGCCATGAAAAACATTTTTGTATCCACTCAGTCACTTGCTGCTTCAGAGAGTAGCACCAGGGGCTGTGGAGTGTTTACATGGTCCCTGTGGAAGGTGCCACAGGAACCAGCACCTGTTGATGAATTAATAACCCTGAGATACCCCAAAAGCAAATTATCTGCTTGGGTTGTCTGGCATGGTTTTGTTACCTGCAGCAATCCTTTCCCAGCACAGCCAGGCTTTGCTCTTTTGTGTTTTCCTGCTCTCTGCTGTCGAATTTATTGAGCTTTCCTCAATGACAAAATTGAATTAATTTTTAGACCCTTGTGACTATTGTTCAAAAACTGACTCTTGCTTTCAGGCTCTGGTCTTTGTTGTTCAGTAAGTCACTTGGATTGTTTGATTGAGTATTTGTTTTCTGTAAATCATATGTATGAAGTAAAACTGAACAGGAAAAATCCAACCAGTTAAAGAGTAACCACAGCAGTTCCTGTTTCAGTTCTTGGACTTTTAAAAATACACCTGTTCTGGATAAAAGTCACACAGACTTGTTTTGAAGGTGGATTTTCTGTAGGCTCTATTTTTGCTGGCTCTGAAAAAGTTTTTTCTGAATAGAATGACTCGAAGGGAACATTCAGTTTTGGTGTGAGGTTTGTTTTTCTCCCTCTGAAATCTAGGTAGATTGTAAGTGAGACAGAGCTATTCATTAAAACAGAATGCAATTCATGTGCAGTGAAATATATTTAAAGTATTTTGAGATACTATAAAACAAACTCTGGACAGTTGAGGAAAGTCTGCTACTGCAGGGTTTTTCTGGTTTGGAGTTGTGCGTGTAGTTCTGTTTCAAATCAATCTCTGCTTCAAGGCATTTTTTTTATTTTGAAAAGCTGCTGTAGAGAGATAATAGTTCACTCAGTGCAATGATTTTTCTTAGCAAATAGGTTAGTTGAAAAAATAAATCAGTTATTAGATTGTATGCAGGCAGATTGCTGTATCCTCATAGCTGTTTCAGGTTTATTACTGAAACTAAAAGCAGAGAAAATTTCTACCTGCTTTCTGGAAAGCACAGAGGAAACAACCCCACCAAAATGCCAAGTAAGCAGCTTTTCTAGCTACAATGCTGAGGTCAGGAGTCTGGGTTTTCTGAAGTCTTAATCTGCTCTAAAATTTCTGTCCATAACTGTCTTTACATTCAGAGCTGAAACTTCTTTTTGAACAATAAGTGCAGGCCCTGAAACTTGTGGGTCTGCAAAAGATACGTGACAGTCTGTGGTGGAGGATGTTTGGATGCTGCAGCTATCCTGTTGTTGCTTTTAAAGAAAAAAAAAAATTCCTATCCTACCTGTTTACTTCTTTTGTGCTTTATGTGGGTCTTTGCCCCACTTAGGTGAGACTTTTTTCTGATGAAAAACCTTGTGCCTGAGGCCAGGGCAAGGCCTCACCCATGCTTATAAACCAGGGTCCAGCATGACCACTCTGCTTGGCCCCTCCTGGCCTTATGCCCCTCATTGTCTCCCAACCTTTCCTGCATCTTGTGTCCTTCTTTGCAAATCTTTCCCAGGTGGTTTCAGGATCTTGCAGCAATGATGTGTCATCAGGAGATGAGCTGCTCTCTTGGCAGCTTTTCAGCCCCAGTGGCATTATTAAAAGTCATTTGTCTCTGTATTGACTTGTCCTTGCCTAGGAAGTGCTCAGACACTTCTGGGTTGGACCTGTGCTTTCTGCTCCAACCTTGTTGCCTCCTGTACTGCCCTGCTAGCCAGGCTGCCATTTCACTGTCTCCTCTCTTGTATCCTGCAAGCCTTATCTATCTAAAGTTGTTACTAAAGAGTATCTGAAGTTATTACTTCATAAGAGTATCTAAAGTTATTACTCTTTCTTTCATCATGCTTTGCCAGCATTTTCAGCACCTTGTATCAAGCTCTTTCCTCTCCCTGCTGTGAGTCTGGCCTCAAACCTCCATTAACTCCTGCACCACTAACCCCCTCCTTGTTTGTCCCCCCATTGCTCAGAGCAGCCCTGGGGTGACCCCAGAGAGCAGATTTCTGAACCTCCCAGAGCCCACAGTCGTGGCAGGTGCAGGCAGCAGCAGAGAGAGCGCCGAGGGCCCCCCTCGCCTTTGCCCGGCCGTGCCCCCAAACACGGGCACTCCACCTCACAGGGCCGTCCAAGGTCTCCTCAGCTGAGAGAGGCCAGCAGTGGCCATCAGCTGGAGCAGAAGACAGCCAGCCAGGGGAGGTCCAGGAGACATCTCAGCCTTGACCTGGAAAGAGAGACTGAGCACCGTGCCTATGACCACAGCAATAGCTGGGAGCTGCAGGAGGGGAGGACGGCTGGCAGGGAGAAGGAGAGGAGACTTCTCAGTCTTGACCTGGAGTTGGAGCAAGGACTCACTAAGGAAGAACGGCACAGCAGAAAGCCACCAAGGCAAGACAGAGAAAAGCACCTTCCCCTCCTTGAGATGGAACTGGAGGCACAGCAGGAGACCTGGCATCGGGGTGGCAGACAGCACCCTGAGAAACACAGATCTCACCATCAGGGCCACTCGTCACACAGGATGGCACGTGACGAGAAGCTCTATGATGCTGAATCTAGAGATGACCATAGGAGGGGTGAGGCAAGAGCCTACAAAAAGGCAGGACACAGGAGACACTCCCCCTCCCCTCATGCTGTGAGCCAGGGGAAGGTTGGAGACTGCCAGCGAGACCCAGGTAACCAAGTGATGGGGAAGGTGTGCGTATGTGTGGGGATGGACCTTTGTGAGCCCCATACTGGTGTCTGAGATATGTTTGGCTTCCTTGAAGATGCTTCTCTCCAGTATCTACCTGCTATGTGTACACAGGGAATCTTGCCCGGGTTTCTCCCTGATTTAGCAGGATTCTTCTTATCCATTAATGTTCTTGCTCTGTATCCTGATGTTCCATGGCTTTGGAGAGGGTGAGTAAGAAGGTATTGTTGAGGTGGTGCCCTTGGTATCCTTTTGTTGAAGAAAACAAATTTCTTCCCCCCCCACCAAAAAATACACCACACCATCCCCAAAGAAAGAACCCCCAGAAAACTCCAACCAATACCCAGCTTTTGTTTTTGAGATACATTTTGTGCGGTGGCCTCCTTGTACAGGAGAAAAAAGAAGGAACAAAATCCTGAATGTTAGGTCATGGTTGTATTTTGTGGAGTTGAGATGCAGGACTGTAAGTGAGAACACTTTGTTTAAGCACTAAAAAAACCAGCAATTTTCATCCACTTCTTATTGAAAACCCTGCTGGCAACTTAATTAATTCACTTTGGGCAAAATTCACTAGTGGCACTGGGCATCCAACTGAGTTCTATTTGCAAGATTCTTGCCAGATTCTGTGCAAGGGGAATTTTCTGGGAAATGTGTACCTGTGTAGTTCTTGTTCAACAAACACTTGGCTTTAAAGATCCAGATCCATCTTTCTACTTTTAAAGACACAGTGGAATAGGGGTGACCTAGTGAAAGTAGAAGTTTAGAGATCTATATCTGTCAGCATGTGGGGCAGCTTATGCTTTAAGCCATCTAAGTGACCTTCACATGAGTAAGGTGAGGAAGATAATGTGTGTCTGTCTCTGGAGATACTGGGACCATTATTCTTTTTCCTCGTGATACAAACACTTTCCTTAGGGAAATAGAAGGTGTTAATGAGGTTTAGCTTTAAAATAACAGAACTCTATACTCAAAAAAAGAACTGAGCATTATATGAACTCCAAAAATGCTTACTTTTTTGTTTTCTCATTGAATTGTAAAATTCATGGGTCATTCCAAGGAAGAAATTGTCTGAAAACTCTTGTGAGCCTGTCCTGGGTAAACCTTGCAGCCCATGCTGCTTCAGCATTGTGTTCAGACTCTACTGTGCTCATATCAAATGTTGGGCTGCTCTCTGCTGCCCAGTTTTGCCACTGTATCTGTATCAATGCAGAGAGTGATGAATTATAATTCCTTTGTTAGCACTGTTGTCACCAAAGACTGCTTCAAGGGACATGGCCTGTTCTGCCATGGAGTTGCATTTGTTGTCTGAAACAGGGTGTGTCAGGTACTGCTGTGTGCATAGAGAAACCTCCCTGAGGTGTGTGCTGCACCTCAGCTGAAGGTGCTCTCACACCAGCAGTGTGGCAGGTACACTGTGATCACCTCTGCTTCTCTTGAGGTGGGGGTTTGCAGGTGGCTGAGGAGATGGTGGGGATCTCCTTACCAAAGAATTTGGAGAATGGCTGAGTTGATTGTTTTCTCTCAATTCTGTAGGCACTAATTTGAGGGGGAGGAAACAAGCCATGTACGATGGACCCCGAATGGAGCAGGAGTTGTCTGATGCAGAGATTGCTCGGAAGCTGCAGGAGGAAGAGCTCCTGGTAAGTAGAGAGGGTGCATGGGTCAACTCAAAGGAACTAAGGCAATCAGCACAGACAACTTTACTTTGTAAACCTTTAATACATAAGAGTGACTATAAGACCTAAGGTCTTGCTCCTGTGCATTCTGCTAATTACCTTTGTCTTCCCTACACACACAAATACGGAGTGACAGCTGGGTTCCAAGTAATAAGCCCTATTTTTTGAAATAAACACCCCAAAATTAAAGTACTGAAGCAAGGTGATATTAAATGGATGTTTCCAGGCAGGTGAAGATGGCATGTAGTCAGTGTAAGCAGCTCACAAGTGAGACAGGCCATTGCCCATCTTTGAGAGAGAAGGCAGCAGAGTTGTAAATGCATTGTGGTATGGCCAGGCAGATACATGAAGGCAAAATTCAGCTGAAAAGCTGAAATGGCAGATTGGAGTTGGGTTGTGAGGTAAGTATTGGGGTAGCTAAGTGTATTTGGAGAGGAGGATGGTGTATTTGTACGGGCACCTACTTGCCCTGCCCAGTAGGTTGATGAGTATGATTAATTCAGAGATGGTAATTTTTTGTCTCTGTTTTTCCTTCCCCACTTGATTACCCCTCTCCAGGCTAATGAAGCAGATCAGAAGGCAGCTCAAGTAGCCCAAGATGAGGTGAGCAACAAGTCAAATACTTGTGGAATTTCTTTACTTGCAGAAGCTGCTAAACAGCCCTTGTTTTCTCTGACCCCCTAGTTGTTAATTTCTCTCCTTGTAGGGGAAGCCTGGAGCTCCAGTGGGATTTTCTCCCACATGGGTTTTGTGTATATGCTCAGGCTGGCCAAGCAGAGAGTTGCATTGCCTGTTGCAACCATGACAAAGGAAGGAAGTTCATGGTTCTGTAAGAGCATTTCTTGTAACTAAGCCCCATGGGAAACTATCTGAGATGCTGTGAGATGAACCACCAACCCCTTTAAGGAGAAGGGATAGAGGGCAGAAAGGTTCTGCAAATGCAGTTCTGGTAAATCAGGGAGCTATTGGACATGCTGCACATCACCAGTCTTAATTTTGCCCTGTCCCTTGATTTCTGATCACAGATAGATGAAATCCTGGATTTGCACCCTTCCCATTCAGCAGCTGTCCATGGGAAAGGGTTTGAATAACTCAAACCCACAAGAGCAGTAAAATTGTCTGAGAGTCTATGTTTCCCTTGTAGGAAATTGCTCGTCTCTTGATGGCTGAGGAGAAAAAGGCTTTAAGAAAAGAGAAAGAAAGAGAAAAGTCTTCCTTTGAAAAGAGGAGGCATGATCAAGATTGGAAGGTATGCCAGGCTTCAGGAGGCACCACAGATAAGGTGCTATAACGTTATTCCTATTTTCAGAGGGAGGTGAGTGTGTATGGTGAGAGCAAAAGGTGGTGATGCATCTAAAGGCTCTTGCTGTCTGTTACTCAGCTGCTTCCCGAGCCTTTTGGAGCCACCTCCTTGCTTAGATGCTTTTGGCTTCAGCCTCAAGCAAGGCAGTCCTTGGGGCTCTGGCCTTGGAGGATGACACTGGATGTCACAGCACCTTGTGGCCTCCCTGAAGCACTATCAGTCCCTGGTGCAGGACCTTCCCTTTGCTGAAATCCTGACTGTAGCAATAAAAGCAGTAGTTGGTTCTGTTTATGTAAGGGCAATGCAGTTGCTTCAGTTGTCACTCTGCCTCACAACTGGCTGTGTAATGAAAGTCTCAAGTCTATCATGCCTGGTTTTGGTAGGAGTAACACCAGGGAGACTTGGCTGGCTAGCATGGAAGGGGATAGGAAACAGATTTTATGGTCAGCACTGCTAAGGTGCTGAAGGGGATGTGGTGTTAATCTTGGGGCCAGATGGTGGCAGCTCTGGTGCTTTCAGCCTCCTTCCTGAGTTTCACTGGTTGCAGGAGCACAGCTGCCTGCAGCTGGTCCTTCCTGCTCAGCCCAGCCTTGTGCACAGTCATTACACCCAGACTGTGTTCAGCCCCAGCTTCAGAACCATCCCTTACTGCTGTCACGTTTAGCACAAAAATGGAGTTTGGCTCAGCAAGGCTGGGTTTTTACTGAAAATGAGTCCTGATGCTGCCATTTGCACGTCTGGCTGTAGTTAATTTTGTGTGTAAACCAAGCACAAAAGGGCTGTGTGGCATTGTGGCAGTCCCAGTGTACTGGCTGGTGTCTAGCAAGGCACACAGACGAGCTGATTTCCCTTCTTCCCATCAGCCTGATGCAGGCGAGTCCACGCGCTCCAGGTCAAGAGAAGGGCCTGAAACTCAGCGACACAGAAGTGACAGGCCTTCAAGGTGAGCTTGAACTGGCTGGCAAGAATGGGGAGTGCAGTTGGGAAGCTGCTGAGAAGCTGAGTCCTAGGGAGGAGGTGTGGGATGACCAGCCTGACCCACCCAGAAGGGATTTGGTGGAGAGCAGGGCAGTGGGGGACACGGAGCTCACGAGGTGTTTGGTGACGTGCGTCACTCACTGTGCTTGTGGCACTTCTCCATCTTGGTCCCCATGCCTGGTGCTGACAGAGATTGATGAGCTTGTGCAGTGACATTTGTTAAATGGCAGAGAAACTTTGAGAGGGTTAAACAGCTTCTGGGGATGTGAAACCAAATGTCATCTCTGGGCAGGAAGGAGTAATCACCATGCATTTGCACAGCTGCTCCCTTGGTCCTTAAGCTCTGTGCACAGCTCCCACTGCTGCATGTTAACACCACCCTGCAAGCAAGAGCACTGTGCTTTGGGGTGTCTCATCCCAAACTGGGAACATGCTGGAGCCAAGTGCTGCTTCTGAATCCCTTGATACTCTGGCTCAATGCTCTTCATGAGGTACTAAACCCTGAAAGTGACCCCAGTGGCTTTGATTTCCATTCCGGAAAGGAACCTAGAAATTGCAAAAGAAACAACAAATGGAGGTGCAGGTGGAGGTTGAGAGAGGTCATATTAAAATATTCCGAGGTAAAACTTGCAAGCATTAACCACTTTAAAACGCTGCCCTTTTGAGTGAAGTTTGCAGTAAACTTCGTGATATAAATTATTTCCTGATAACTTAAACCATTATTAAATGAAAGAGGTCCATGACAAGCAGTAAATACTCTGCTTTTCTCACTGCAGAAACAATAATGGGCTGTGCTCAGAGGAGCTGTTCTGCAGGCAGAAGGTCTGGGCCAGGCAGGGTTTGCATCAAACTGACACTAACAGACCAGACAGATGTGGCTCTTGCTGCACTGTTGTGACTTTGAGTTATTTCCCAACACTCCTTTGACACTGTGCTTGGCAGGTCACAGCCTCTCCTGGATGACTTTGAACACTCTCGGTATTACACGAGCCAGCCCAGCCCCTTGCGCCAGATCCCCAAACCTGAGCACTCTCCTAAAGGTAGGAACACCCCCAGGGCTGCCCAGCACTTGGGTTATTGTCAGCTCTTTTCTGCACACAAGGAGCCTGCAGGGGACAGAGTGATTGAAAGTGATGCAAATGAAGAAGGGGAATTAATGCCCCAGCAGGCAGGTGATGCTGGGCAGTGTTTGGGTTGGACTTGCTGAGCACGTTGCAGGCTGTGAGACTAAAAACTGAACTGGTTTGCCTGGAATTTGTCAAGGTGCTGTCTGTATGTCCTCTGTGATCTCTTAATGATGAATGACTGTAAATCCAGGTAGCAAATAACAAAGAAATGTCATAAAGACAACATTATGATAGATTTTAGGTGACTCACTGTTCTCAAACAATCCAATACAGGACAGAACCTCACCTGTCTGGTGAGCAGATGGGATGATCAGACAGAAACTTGTCCTGAGAGCAGGCTGGTTTTATTCCTGTAGCATCTCAGCACTGCTTTGTTGGTTTGTTTCCTGAAATTTGGCACAGAGCAGTGTGGGTAGGGTCGCCCCTGCAGTTGTTTTAAAATCTGAATGCCCATTGTCTGAGTTATCTGTAGAGCCTCTGGGGAAGGAAGGGGGCAGTCTGAGTGTAACTCAATCTCAGATTTCTTCCAACTCCACTAGTGAGACTTAAATGTGGACACTTCCTTTCCAAAATTTAGTTTGGTAAACTTACGTTCTGTCTTCATCAAGCAAGCTGGAAAGTTGATGGCACTTTATAGGGTCTGTTTGCTTTAGTGAGACTGCAGCACCATTCACACCCTAGAAGAAATGCACATGTCTGCCTGTCTCGTGGATCTATCCTTCCTTTTCCTTGAGTCATGTAACATATAGTTCCCATTTTGGCCTTTGACTTTACTAGTACCCTAGAAGTCACACAGACAGACAAGAGGGCAGGCCAGGTAAAATATGACTGCAGGTAGTAATTTTTTCACCAGGATCTAGCCTCACAGACCGTTTCCTTTCTGTTTTGTTTTCCAGGTTCCCGTAGGAAGCAGTAAACTGTGCTAGCCTTTGCTTTGGTACTGACTCTTCTGTAGCAAACATTACTGGAATTGCCAGGCAACTTTCTCGATTCCTGACCTGATGGGAGGCCCACCCTCCACTCCCAGGATCATCTCTTTAAGTGTTGTCATATTAAGGAAATATGTTTGTTTCAATTTCTTACTCATCTGTGATGACTTGAGCAGTGCAGTATAATCTAGCTGCCACTGAGCTGTGCAAATCAACCAGCTGGCTCAACAGCTCCTTCGTACATTCTTTTGAGGCTTTCTTTTTATTTTTAAGTTTGGCTGGAGCTCTGATGAATAGGACAAATTGAGATGCATGTACAATGGAGGAAGATTGAAGAAATGAGTTGGGTTATGGCAATGCAGCAGAAGATCAGAACTACAAGTCCTTTTTACATTAGGATAACCTAGCAAGGAGGGCTGTAAGAGGAATTGAGTTTCTTCCTGTGTTGGATAGACAGCTGAACAAACCTGACAGTAATATGAGCTTGCAGGAGGGAGAGCATTGTCAAACATATACCAGCAAAAGCCAAACCCTGAGACTGGTGAGGCAGAAATGGCCTATGAAACAGAATTTTTTAACTGCTGTATTTCTTTCTAGGGTTTCCAGCAATCTGAATAGAGTGTGTATAGGCATTTAGCTCCAGGATATAGGATAGAACAGTTAAAAGGAAAGACAATTCCAACTGAAGTTAGACCTTGTGTGCATGACTTAGGATTTGCCAGGGAGTTCAAGAAGCTGTGAACTGTGATTTGGGAAGACTCATACAAACAGATCTGTGTGTCTGAAGGGACCTCTGTGGTCACCTGCTTTGAGCTTCAGTGTGGTAGAAGCCAAGGAATTTCATTAAAGCCAAGTCAGATCTCCTGTAACTCTTAGCTCAGTTGCTGGTGCACTTGAGTAGAGTAACTTGTTTCTGAACTTGGATATGTCTTGTAAACATGGGGCTGATGGAGAGAGGGCCATATGGGCATTGAGCATCAAATTCAAAATCTGCAGTTACAGGCAACCTGAGCCAGACACGGAGTGCTGATCAGTCCACATGATGTCTGTGCTGACTGCTTTTCCTCTCCACTGCTCCTTCCAGCACACCAGGCAAGCTCCAGTCAGGAATAAAAAAATCATTGCTCTCTAGGGCACAGCAGGGTCTGCAGGTTTGTTGTCTGTATATATTTTCCCATACAGTGATTCTGTCCTGGCTTGTTTTCCCTCTACTCTTTGAAAATTATTTTTCTCTTGCACAAAAAAGTAGCCTTTTCCCCTGGCCTCCTCTCGTTTAAATTCTTTTGTCTTTTTAATTTTTTTTTTTGCCATTATTTTCAGGTGTATTTTTAAACTACAAAGCTGAACATCTGGACACTGTCTTGGAGCCTGTTCAGCCAGGGCAGGCTGGTTATTCATGGGCCAGCCCAGTTCATGGCAGAGAGCTTGGCTGCCTTGGCCCTGCAGCCCAGCCTTAGTGCCAGCACCGAGTCTGTCTCTCCACCCTCTCTGCTGTCTCTGGCTGCTGCTGTTCTGCCTCTGGCTCTGCAGAGGAGGGGAGACACCTGTGTCTAGGGCAGGAAACATGAACTTGTCCTCACCACTGATCTGCCTGGGAAGGGGCCTTGGCAGCTCTCTGGAGCTTTGTGGGGAGGGAGCACCTCTAGGAAACAGGAAGAGAGCATGGCTGTCTGCTGTTCCTCTAGTGCACAACTCAAGCCTCAAGGCAGCTGTAAGGCTTTAGCCTTGGCTGTTCTTGTCCAGGATGATTACTGGGCCAAATCACTGGGAAGACAGGGCAACTCCTTTTTCACATAAATTGCAGAGGCAGGTTTGATTCCACATGACGAGGCCATGTCTTACAACACCTCAAGAGACTTCCATCTCCTACTCCCACTGGCCCGTTGGCAGCAGTTCAGTTCCTGTGAAGAGCCACATAACCCCCATGGATCTCTGCTCCAGGGATACCCTGACCAAAAACCTTGCCATGTAGGACTTTGTGTATGGGCAGAATCCTGCTGCCTGCATACCCTTGCTTCCAGACTGTGGCTTACCTGCCTGCATGGGCTCCTAAGTGACTTGCAAGGTCTTGCTTGCTGCTGCTTCTCAGGAAATATCCCAGTCAGCAGCTAGATTTTACTGTCCTTGCCTTGTTCCTGCTTCTCATTCTGTCGCTGTCCATTCAGAAGCGTTCATGTTGTTTAAAAGGATTCAGAAAAAAAAACAATACAGACGCTATTTTTTTCTTTCTTATTTGAGAACTTGGCCCAGTGTGGCAACCTCATCTACCAAGGTTTTATTTTGTAAGAATTTATTTTTGTATTTCATATAACAGTCAAAATTTCTACTGCTGAAAATGCCTTTTTTTTTTTTTTTCTGTGGACATTTTCCTTCCATTGCCATCAGAGTAATTATTGTTATGAAATGGATGCCTGGTGGGTTTGTAAGAATTAATACTGCCTATGAACACTCTAGTCCAGGCACTGCTGCTTGTACCACCTGGTGCACTTGTGAAAACTGGATGGAGAAAAGTCCTGCCAAATCAGAAAGAGGTTGAGCTTTGTACTGGCTGTGCTTGTGGAAAACTGGTTATTCTCTGCAGAAGGCATGGGGAAATCACCAGCTAGGAATTCAGCCTTCCATGGGCCTCTGTATCTGGCTGTGATGGACTTTCTTGCACTGCAGTTGGCTGGTGTAGCTTTTGTCTTAACCTAGTCAGAGAAGTCATGAAGACCCTGAGCCCTCTGACATTTGAAGAACCTATCAGTTCAGGAGGGATGCTTGGGACTATCCAAGTTGTTGGTGTCAATTATAGTGAGTAGAAATGTGAGGGAAAACTCTGGTAGATTTAGTTTGGAAGCTGGGTAGTCTGAAGAACACCTCAGTGCCTCCTCTGTGGAGCTGTAGGATCTCCCTAGTGGCCAGTCAAGCCCTCTGGCCAAGACACCAAGAGACAAGAGCCCAAGAGAAGGATCCCAGGAGCAGCTGCTGCTTCCTTGGATGCCTTTGGGGGCTGCTGAATACTTCATGGGCTATTTTGCTCTGTATCCTCCATTAGTCCTCATCCTTTTTTCTTTCTCCCTACCTTTATTCATTTGCTGTTCCTTGTGTTTCTCCTGTTTTATTACTCCATAGTCCTTGTGAAAAGGGGGTTCCTAAGGCTTTGCTAGAAAAGGGAGAGAAATGCTGGGAATGGCAGCTGAGGAAAGCAGGTGGTAAATGGGATAAGAACAGAGCAGTTGTTGATCTTATGCATGTTGGGGTCCTCATGCAGCCATACAGGTTAGAGACCTCCTGAGGCAGAGGTTGCAACTGGACTTGCATCTTTAGTGACCACTTTTGAAAAGGGATTCCATGGTCCCACTGAAGTCAACAAGATTTAAGATTATGGATGAACAAAGAGCCACTTTCCTTGGGGCTCAGCAGCCACAGTTCTGCTGAGAGTCAAGAAGATGCAGCATGTGTAGGTGAGATGCAAAATCAGCACCTTGGACATGTGTTCCTGGAAGGAGGCACAATGAAGCTGATCTTTTTAAAACACTCAGCAATATTTCTTTCCTATGACAGAAAAATGTTTAAGTATCTTGGTTTTTTTACTTGTTTACTCTTGCCAAGTTTCAGTAGCTTTGCCTATGGGTTTGCTCTGGAGTTAGTAGCATGTGGGAGCCCTTGCTGGGACCCCCTGCCCAGGTTGTTTGGGTCCTGCATCCCTTTCTGACTCTGTGCATTAACAAGGCATCCAGCACCACGTGGAAAATTCACCTCCTTGAAATCCTGGCACTTCCTGACCATCCTAGTAGGCTCATCTCAGCAGCAAGAGTTCTCAGCACCTCCTCACCTCCGTCCAAAGCACAGTGGTCTGCAGAAGAGAGGTCGGGTGGCCTGGAGGGATCGTGCCTTACACGCAGGGATATTCGATGTCTTCAGCAGGCTGACCTGAGTCACCTTGCTGTCAAACACTGTCTTAATGTGGACTGTACAGCTTCCTGCAGCAAGAAGCAGTTGTCACAGGGATAGATCCAACAGGTTGATTTCATCTTTTTTTTAAAGAACTTCATGGGTTTGAACTTGGTGGGGTGAGGAAATATCAGCTGTTAAGGGATAGATGAATTCTCATCATTGAATTTCTCCTCTTGGGGAAGAAGGATGGAAGTTACAGATGCTGCAGTCTGCTTTTCTCTCTATAAAAGGGATCTTGTATGTACAGTATTTTTATATCTCTGCATTCCCATCTATCAGGATTTGAATCAGGATTGATAACATTCTCTACTTACGGAAAAAAAATGGGTTGTTATTTTTACAGTGCTAGACGTCTGTGTGTTTATTTTGTGCCAAATTACAGCCACTGTTACATTCTAGTGTTTTCATTCAGTTTATTGCTGTTCATCAATGTGTATATTATATATTTTTATTATCAAGGTTTTTATTTTAATTCATATTATCCTGTATGCAAACTAACTGTGGATTGCTAATTTATATATGTATAAAGGGGAGCACTTGGAGACAGTGTGAGGATTCCCCTACTTAGTTTACACTCTTGTAACTGAGCACAGCTAGTCCATGAAACTCACTGTTTCCTGCACAGAGGAATCTCCTGTGTTTGTCCCCTGAGCAGATGGCTCCTGCTGTCCCTGCTGGCAGCACTGACACTGCAGGACTCTGTGGGATGCAGTAGGAACAGGAGCACAGCTCCCAGCACTGCCTGATGGGTGCCTGAGCTCAGTGCTGCCCTGTGCCAGGCAGGAATGCCCAGCAGGGTGGTGGTGTCTGAGGTTTGCTCCTTGTCTGTCCCCAGCCAGTGGACACTTTGGTTTTGCCCCACTCTCCCAAGGTGTTCAGGGCTTAGTTTTGCAGTTGCTTTGGGAGGTGGGTATGGGGCATATCCCTCACATGGAGCACACCATGGGTAGCTTGTCTTCTTTTTATTGCAGGGGACAGGCAGAAACCTGCAGAGATCCCAGCTTGCTGCCCTCCAGCACGTTTGTGGCTGTGCAGCACTGCTGGGGAGGTACTGGCTGTGCTGCACACAGGTGCCACTTGGACTGCCCTGCCCAGAACAGGCAGTGGGACGTGGGTTTCATGTTCAGGAGCTGCCCAAGCCTCAGTTTCTGGGCTGGAGACACTATCAGCCACCTCCTCCCCATCAGTAGCACAGGGCAAGGCTTAGCTGGGCAGTTTGGGCTCTTCAGGAGAGTCCCAGAGAGGACAGTGGCACACACAAAAGAGTATTTTCTACTTCATGGGAAACAAGTTCCACTGTATCAGTGTTCACTCTAAGTAGACTCCATAGTCTGTCTCCAGCTGCATCTGTGCACTGCAATATAGTTAATTGCCTCAGATAAATAACTGCAGTTGTCTCATTTAGCTCTTCAGGGTAAACTTTCAGCCTGTTGAATCTAAATATTAGCCATGCAATGAGGTGGATTAGTCAGAAGGCTTAAATTCCTCAGAGCTGCAAGTGTATCCTGCATTGTAACAGCTAATCCTTAAATATGAATTGCACACTGACAATAATCTGTCTATGCAAGCCTATTCTTGGTTTTATTTTGACTGTTCACTCTATAATTTTACCAGGTTTGGCATAGAACTTCTGAATGACATTTAACCAAAGTATCATGTCTTTGTGTGTGTATAGCATGTTTTGCTTCATACTCCTGAATTGTCATAGAATGTAAAGGGAACATTGCCTTGCCCCATTTTGTTCAATAAATCGCTGTATTTTGTTATTCACCACTTCCTTTTGTCCCTCTGTGTGCTTTTCTGTAAACCTAAGTGGGTTACACAGAAGCAGAGGAAAATAAGACTTTGTTCCACCCTTTGTTCCTGAAACCTAGCTGCTTCTACCAACAATTATGTTCTTCCAATGTAATAGATGTAGCAAACAAACAAATTTGTATTTAATTTGATTATTTTGTCGACAGACAGATGGAGAAAAGGCTATGTAATATCTTGGAAAAGATCTGGACTGTTTCATTTCCTGAGATGTGATACTGAAAAATAAAGCAGTATGATTATTTGCAAGGAGAGGATGCTCTTTCTTATTTCGTTAACATAGCTTCTAAGTCTGCAAAAAGCCTGCTTGAAGATTCCCTCAAACAACCTGTACCTACAGTGGTGGGACAGAATGTAAGAAGGAAAAATGGCCATTGTCCTGGGGCTGACTGCTGTCTTCAAAGGCACCAGCTGAGGGTGCAGCCACATGCAGCTCAAACATGAGCAGACCTGATCCTGTTGTCATGTCACAAACTCAGTTTGTGACTGAACATTCTGAAATAGAGAGGAGATTATGCAATATAAATTCCAGATCTTGCATCTGGACCATGAATCTTTCTTAAATGCTTATTTACTCATTTCTCTCTGCACAGGGGAGCAGAGAGCTCTTTGGCACCCCAGCACAGGGTGCACCAGGCTTTCCCTCTATGGGCCAGGGGCTTGGGCTGCACAAGTGAGTGCTCTGACTCCAACAGAGTTCACTTTTGGGCTCGGTTAGGGTCTGTGTCACACCACGACCCCAGTGCTTCCAAGTGCCTCGATGTCATCTTTATCTTCCACCAGCTGCATCTCAGAGTCCCTTGGGCATTATCAGTGAGTGGAAGGAGGAGTCAGCAAAATCCACGTGGCTGGCAGGGGAAGAGCCTGTTGTAAACACAGGGCTCTTGGGAGTGCCAAGAGCTCTGCCAACTTACAACCTATTGCAGCCTCTTGTCTGGAGTGACTGGGTCAGCCTGTTTCTCTGAAAGGCTTCTTTCATGCCAGCCTTGGCACTTGCTGAAGCACTAGGCTGTGGTGGGAGCAGGGCCAGCTGGAGCCCTGAGAAGCATCTTCCCCCTGGTGCAGTGATGTGCCCATGGAACAGGGTGTGGGGACCACAAAACAAACACTGAAGAGCCCCTGGGGACTTTCTCCTGTACCAGAAAACTTTGGTCTCTGAGTTTCCAAGTGGCATGCAGCTCCAGGCTGTGGGTGTGCCATGGTGGGTGGATCCTGTGTGCCACTGGTGATGGATCAAGGTTTCCCATGTATCCTCCATCTCTGGAAAAACTTAAACCAGTGGAGATTGCTAAGAGTCCCCATTGCTGGGCCTGACTGCCCCTTTGGCTGCTTCATACTGCTCTGCAAGGTGGCAGCTGCAGGTGGCAGCTGCAGTCTCCTGCCTGTGTGCATGTCCAGTCCTCATCTCCCAGCCAGCTCCATGCTGGTAGGGGTTCCCTACCTGGAACCAATGCTCCTTTTGTTCAGAAGGCAAATGACAGCTGCAGAGACCCAGAACATTAACCAGGTGAGGTATCTGAGGCACAAATGACTTGCTGTAGTACACATGGTAGGTATGTACCATTCCCAGTTCATTTTCCAGAGGCCTGGTGGGTTACACCATGGCTGGAGGTGGAGAACATCCCCTCTGCCATGTAAAACCCTGCTTTATTCCTGAAACTTTTCCTTCTTACTTTCAGTATTGAGCAAAGCTACTCCCTTGTTTGCTAATCCCTTGTTTCCCTAATCCCTTGTTTGCTAGCAGGATTCTTTGCACCATCCTGCTAGCAAACAAGTGATAGCTCCTGGTACCAGTCAGTTATCTCAGGTCAGAGGTACAGGTGTCCATCACTCTGATTTCTTCTTTTAGAGACACTGATCCTTGAACAGTGCCCTAAGTCGATCCTGAATCACTCTAGCCAGAATTCCTGTCACAGTCAATGGCAAAAATTAGATTTACTAAATGAGACCTGGGATCAGGCTGCAAACCAAGTTTAAAACAAGCACAGAACTTGTGTCTGGCAGCTGGGTATTTATTGTATGTCAGTGCTTCCCTGACCCCAGAGAGCCCCAGACAAGCACCCAAGCAGCTCTGCCAAAACCTGCTCCTGTTTCATGCTGTTGCTGGTGAGTGGCAGCTCTGAGTACTGACACCAGATTTCACAAAGTCTCCTTTCCCCTGGCACTGCTTTTGCTCAGTAATAGCCCCCACCCTGCCCTTTCCCCCCAGGCAGATCCTGACTCCTCCTCAGTGAGTGACCTCGTGGCCATTTGAGGCCAGGCCAGCCCCTGGCTGGCACGGAGGGCTCCAAGCCATGCTACACATGATTTCTATTTATGTGTAAACAGCGTCATGCCACGTCACAGGACAAGCTTTTCCTGGCTATTTTAGATTTGAATGGTTTATCATTTTACTGCAAATACAGTTGACACATGCAGGGTTTAATTGTGAGCCAGAGGAACCTGTGTGTGTCTCACTGGTGGGGTTTGTACCCAGGTGAGTAGGAGTGCACCAGCACCCCCTTCCCTGGGCTGAGCTTGGAGCTGGGACAGGTTGTGACCCAAGAGTGCTCTACACTGTGCCTTCCTCCCTCCTCATCCTCCCCAGGTGCAGACAGTGTCCAGAGAGCAATGGCACAGCCATGCATGTACATGACATCAGAGGGTGCGTGGGGACTGTCAGCTTTGTCCCAGCAAAACTGAAAAGGAGCTTTTAACAGGTGCTGGTACTGCAGTAGGAGGTTTACTAAGGGGAGGTGGGGTCTGGGGAGAGGATGAGCTGCCCACGTACACAAGGTTTATTCCCACCCCTGGCACTGGCTGCCAGTTACTGGCCACACAGCACATTATCCCAAAAGGTTCTGCTCAGCCTGCCAAGGGACATATAAACCCCACTCAAGCCCCTCACTTGTGTATTTTTATTTAATTGTTAATTGCTCATAACTGATGAAGCACTGAAGGCCAGCCTGAAGGTGCCTGTTAATGTCCAGGACCATCCCATCCCTCCCATCAGGCAGGTCTGGAGGAAGGGGCTCCTCGCAGTGCCCTCTCCTCCAAAGGCAAAGGGAGGCACCTTTGGAGCACAAGGACTTCCAAGTGGCTTTTCTAAGCTGCCAGCAAACCTAGACACACTGTCCTACTGGAAAAGTCCCCAGCCTTAGGCAGTGGGTCCTGTGCACAGACAGGACTGTCACTGTTGCCACAGGGAAGCTGGAAGAGTCGGTGCCGAGCATCCCACCGGAGGAGAGGGATGCACTGCTGCCACACCTGAGGCAGAGAGGACCCACAGCTGCTCCAGTGAGGCCTGAGTGCAGATCTGACAGCAGCTGTGTCCTGTTAACATCCCCAGGGCAAAACAGGGACCAGGAGCAGCAGTGCAGGCCTCTGGGGTGGGCAGGTCTCTGTCTGCTAAAGAAAACTGGAATGGCCTAACAGCGAGAGAAAACAGGTTCTGCTGGTGCCTGCTCCCCCGGGAAGCTAAGCCAGCTCTCCTGGGGCCAGGAGTTAAACCAGCTGTGCAAAGGTGCACCTTAATGCCAGCTTGTCTCACCCACAAGGATGCTAAAACAGCCAGCCAAAGCTGAGCCCTCCTGGCCCTGCTGTTTTCTGCTTTTAGCTGTGAAATACCAGAGCCCTCGTGGGCCCAGGCTGATTGCAGTGCTCCTGTTGGAAGCAGGTAAGCCAAGAAGGGTGGTTTTCTTTTCTGTGGGACACAGTGGTAGCTGGTCTTGGGAAGGTGTCTGCTTGAAGTTAGGATGTCCTGCTTGACAGCACCCCAGCACCAGCTGTAATTTAGAAGTCACTTTGTGCTCTGCTGAAAACTTTTGTTTCTCTAAATATTCTCCTAATTTCATGCAGTTCAGCTGTGCAGAGAGAGCACATATTCCCTGGGAGAGGAGAGCAAGTCCCCAGGATCAAGGGAAAATGCCACCATATGGGTGGCCAAACCCTGTGACCCAATCCAGCCCACCTGAATTTTGAACAGAAAACACTCAAAGTGAGCTACTAAACCTAAAAATCAGAGTGTTGGCAGTTCTTGCAGAAATAAAACAACAATGAATTTAAGTACATATGGTCAACATTTCAGTGGGTTTCTGGACTATTTATAAAAGCAGTGCAAAGCCAGGCAAGAAGCTGGAGGCCTTACTCCTTAAACTGAATTCCTTGGTACCACACAGCCCAGACTGAAGTTAGTGCTGATCACCTCGAGGTGTGCTTTTCTCACACGAGTGAACTTCACTCAGTTTTAGTGCCAGCCATGGTGTGCAGTCCAGTCCTTCCTGGTGAGATTTTTTTTTCTCCCAAATACTCTTAACAAGGTATATTTGGCAGTTTACCTACCAATCCAGCTCTCCCTTGAGAAATTAAGAGCTAATTAGAAACAAAGGCTTGAAAATGAACTTGGATTAATAAATATAAAACTCAACAATTTTTGGGAAAAAAAAATACTCAGGAAGGTGGGAAAATGCTTTATTCTTCTTCTAAGTAATGACTTTTGCCCACGGCCCGGGAATGCTCCAGCAGCATCCAGTTCTATCCCAGGGCTCTCTCTAGTGGCCAGAAAGGAAAGGCGGAGGAGGCGGCGCTGCACCTGCACCCAGGGACAGGCACCTGCACCCAGGGACAGGCACCTGCACCCAGGGACACGCACCTGTCTGTGGGTTTAGGGACACTCACCTGCACCCAGGGACAGGCACCTGCACCCAGGGACACACACCTGTCTGTGGGTTTAGGGACACTCACCTGCACCCAGGGACAGGCACCTGCACCCAGGGACACACACCTGTCTGTGGGTTTAGGGACACTCACCTGCATCCAGGGACAGGCACCTGCACCCAGGGACAGGCACCTGTCTGTGGGTATAGGGACACTCACCTGGACCCAGGGACACTCACTTGTCTCTGGGTCTAGGGACACTCACCTGCACCCAGGGACTCTCACCTGTCTGTGGTTTTAGGGACACTCACCTGTCTGTGGGTCTGGGGACACTCACCTGCACCCAGGGACACTCACTTGTCTCTGAGTCTAGGGACACACACCTGCATCCAGGGACCCTCACCTATCTGTGGGTTTAGGGACCCTTACCTGTCTGTGTGTCTAGGGACCCNCACCTGTCTGTGGGTCTGGGGACACTCACCTGCACCCAGGGACTCTCACCTGTCTGTGGGTCTAGGGACTCTCACCTGTCTGTGTGTTTAGGGACCCTCACCTGTCTGTGTGTTTAGGGACCCTCACCTGTCTGTGGGTTTAGGGACCCTCACCTGTCTGTGGGTTTAGGGACCCTCACCTGCACGAGCACCCCGGGGCTGTGATTTTGGGTGCTGGCAGCCCCCAGCACACGGATGAGTGCTCCCCCACGGGCTCCCCTCCCACGGGTGTGCCTCCTAATGGGAGCAGAGGTGCACAGGGTAACCCAGCTCACACTTCTGGGTGTGCAGAGAGAGGAATAAACCCAGAACAGGCGGGTCGATGGTGCTTTAGTCCTGCAAAGCCCTCAGGGTAAAAAGGAGGGCAAGGGGGTTGTGTTGGAGGAAGGCATTTGAAACCCCCAGAAGTGGAACCCTGCTGGGTGAGTGTCCCTCGAGCAGCTGGATGGGGCCAGTTGCTCCCTACAGGGCTGTGCCAGGCTGCTCACAGGCAGAGCTCAGGCTGAGCTGCCACTCTGCCTTCCAACACACTGCAGCTGGGAACTGACAGCAGACAGCATCCCTCCTCTAGGCTGACCAGCAGTCTTTGGAGTCCTGTGTTCCTTTAAATTTGTTTTATTTATCATTTGGCAGTGTAGGTGGTAGTAGCCATTGGCACCTGAAGTACTGAGAGCTGGCAGGGCAGTATTTAGGCCATTTTCTTATTTGCAGTATTGAACACCTTCTGTTTATTTCATTACAGAAACTGCAGGAAAATGTGGATTTTAATATTGTTGAATACATGGCAAAGCCAAACATCCGAAAACTTAGAAAAATTAGCAGAATTGAAGTAATAGAAGCCCCTTTGCCAGTACACAGTGTAATCCAGAGAAGATCAGGGGCAGTACTTTTCCCTGGGCTCTTGCCTCAGGCCCAGGGCAAGCTCACTGTGTGATGAGCTGTGAGTAGAGATGCCATGACCTCAGACTTGGGGTGGCAGCCACAGGAATGCTGTTCACTACCAATACAGCACATCAGCTACTATTATGGACAAAAAAAAAGTCAATTTGGACATTATGGCCAAAAAAAAGAAAAAAAAAAAAAAAGAAAATTTGACAAGTTTTAAAGCATTAAAAGCATTACATGAAGTCAAAACTCCCCAAAGAACAGGGAGTTCTGCTTAATAAATAACACAACCACTCACACCCAGCTCCAGCTGGGAGCCAGAGTCTCCACCACCTTCCCCTATAAGCTCTCAATGCCCTGAAGCAAGTGACTCCTCCCTTTTGTCACCAGCCCTTCCCAGCTTGCTCTCCTGGGAATAGGCTTTTTCACACTTGGAAAGGCTCTTTCCCATCCTTCTGGTGGATTTAAACTTTTCTCTCCTTTTGTTGTGAAGTGTTTTGGATTATTCTTCAGAGGATTCAAAATACATGGTAAAATTAATTCCCTAGCTTACCTCCCCCATGTTTGCTGTAACTTTTGGTGTGAAATACTCCAGCCTGTGGCTCAAAGGCAGTAAAAGGTTTTCTTGGACTTGCAGNTTTACTCTTCAGAGGATTCAAAATTGAATCTTACATGGTAAAATCAATTCCCTAGCTTACCTCCCCCATGTTTGCTGTAACTTTTGGTGTGAAATACTCCAGCCTGTGGCTCAAAGGCAGTAAAAGGTTTTCTTGGACTTGCAGTGCTTTCTGTTTTGAAGACCCTTATCATACTGTGGTGTGAATCCCAGAGAAACCTGTGGCTGCAGCCTTGAAGCTTGCAGTGACTTTTGGATGTGTGGCAGCTCTGAAAGGCTGTACTGGGTACCCAGGTCAAGCAACCTGTCTGAGAACTTGGCCTGGCAGCCTCCCCTCCAGAGGGACAGGAGTGGGTGTCCTGCAGAGCAGGAGGGTCTGCATGGGCTATGGGCTGGGGCATGGCTGCTGTAGTAACCTCCTAGTCAGTATTTTAAATGTCTTACTGAGCTGCCATAACCTGTGGAAGACAGATGTTCTGTAGCAAAACTACCACTTAGTGCTGAGAACGACAGGAAAAAGCACTGAAGGAAACTTGTTTCTTGCTAAGCCATTCCCTTTTTGATGAGCATGAAGGCAGGAAAAGCATCACTGGGTAATTCCCTTCAAAATACCCATCCCACTGTGCTGGTGCTGTACAAACCTGAAACAGAAAAGCAATCCTTATCTCAAATTGCTTGAGGTGCACATGTAAGGGAGAGGAAATCTAGCTGCAGAATAGCATCTTAATAACCCCAGATTTTTCTTCTGTTCTGATTTTGTTATCTTTAATGGCTCTTCAGGAGCACAGCTGCATCTATATGCCAGAGCATTGTGGAGTTAGGCACATCACTATTCCTGCATCTAGTCCTTCTTTAGCTTTTTTTGTATGTCAGTTTTTATCCTGTACAGCTTAATTGGGTTCTGTGTTACTGAAAGCTGCTTACTACTTAAAGAGCATTGGAGAGTTGCACTGAAATATTTATGTCCAGTGCATTACTTCATTAAGGAAATGATCTAAAATGAATGGAGATTGAATTATGCCCAAAATGCCTATAAAACTGGATGCTGACTGATTACTTAATGGTTCTCCTGATACGTGATGCATTAGAGGTCTCTGTTGCCTTTAATTTTTCATGGGCTGAGCTCAGGCTTGCAGCAACCCCAGACTACTGGTTAATGGCATTTCCTTGTAACTAAGCATCTAGCTATTTTTTTTTTTTTTTTTCTTGACATAAATGGTGTTTTCATGATAAATGAATTGAAGTGTCAAAGTATGTTTTGTGCTTGAGAATGTATTTGGGGTCACTAAAGGGATTACTCCAGTTTCAGAGCTCGGAAGCCAACCTGCTCTGAAAATACTGCAGCTCCTCAGGAGAGTCCTTGTGATGGGTTTTGCCTTCAGCCATTTAGAGTTAACAGTCTCAAAAGTACACTGGCTGTGGTAAGAAAATGGTTCTGTGGTTGAAAGTGAAAGAGCTTAATCTGGTGCTAATCATTCAGAAGCATATTTGGACAGGAGAGAGCTTTTACCAAACCCTTGTTTTCAGCTAATAGAAAGCTCAATTTGGTCTTCAGTAACAGAGAGTGAGTTCTTCCAGCTGTGATCAGGTAATGCAAGCAGCAATACAAATGCTACAGGATGCAAAGGAGCACTATGACAGGTCTTTCAGACACTGCTGCCCTCACTTTGAAGCATATTGCATATTCCATTCTCCTCCTGGATCTTCCTCCCATTTGCTTCATTCCTCAGGATCATCCTTGTGTGCTCCCATGGTGGAGATGCTCCAGCCTGTGTGGGCTGGGCAGGGCTCAGAGTGAATCTGGGGACAGCAGAATCTGCAGTAGTGAGCTGGGTCCTGGCAGGTCTGCCTTGTTTGTAACACTTCTGCAGCATCCTTCCTGCTCCTCGGTCTGCAGGACCTGTTTCAATACCTGGGAGGGATTTATTCACCCACAGACAGGGTTGGCCTGGCCTTCTGCAGGTCAGGAGTCCTTTGAACCTTCACTTGCACAAAGGAAAATTTTGTTAAAAGGATTTAACAAAAATGCCTTTTTATAACAGAAGTTTCAGCTCTGTTTCCCTTTTGGCCTGTCCCTTAATCTGTCTCATGCACTTGGGAAATCCAATCCTTGCAAAGTTAATTTTATTAACTGATGCTTATTGGATTATCTTTGAAATCAAATAAGCTTTAGCTGGGTAAGCTGGAAATAAAGAACATGCAGGGACTTAAAGGCAATTCAATTCATTAGTACCCCTCTGCTAGTAAAAAGTAGCTCCTGAAGAGCCCAGTTTCCTGAAACACTGGGGATTCCTCTGCAGGAAGGACAGTAGTAGCAGAAAGTGGGAGAACTGGGGCCACCTTCCAGTTCAGTGGAAGTGCAGTGTTGGTGAGGTTGAGGGTACCAGTGAGAGGTGCCTGGTGCCAAGCGGGGTACGTGAAACACATTGCCAACACCAGACCTCTCCTGGGGAAATCTGGGATTTCAGAAGCATGACTTAGAAGTTCAGTGTATGACCAGGAAAAGTGTGTGGGATGTGCCTGGCTCAGGCTGACATCAGCTCCCAGGGCTCCAGGAGATCGGGACACGCTCCAGGCAGCACCCCCTGCATCAGCAGGGCAGCATTCTGCAGCCAGAAAGGAGGTGGCTGGCCAGCTGAAAAGCTGGGGTTTCTTGTGCCTGCACACAAAAAGATGCAAAGCCATGTCTCCACTGAGCCAGGAGAGTGTGCTGGCTACTCAGGTTTGCTCTGATAACACTCTGCTCTCCAGGCCCTGCTGCTCAGGATCTGCTGCTCTTTGATGAGCTGAGCTCCCAGCCCAAGGGAATGGTGCAGGGGGAGCCTTGGTGTCCCTTGGAATGAAGGGAGCCCTGGCTCAGTCCTGCCTCTGCAGTGATTCAGGCAGTGACAGGGTCACTGGATTAATCCTGAAATATCCAGGCTGCAGGGAGCCAGGCTCAGCACTGCTGGATGGGTAGTCCTGGGGCAGCCTCACCTTCAGCACATGGATGGAGTCGATGCTTATGAGGATTCCAAAGATGATCTGGGAGCTGTGTCCCTTTGCATGATGGCAAGAAGTGAGCCTGGGGGCCAAATGCAGCAGCCAGACAGCAAACAAAGGGAGATGCAGGGAAATCAGGATTACTGTGGAGTAGGGCATGGGGGAAAAGGCCACAAATGCAAAGGAAGGGAAAAGAGCATTTTTATTGTGTTTTTTCTAGAAGAAACTGGGGGGTTTGCTTTGCCTTCCTGGGGAAAAGGGAATATCTTACTTGAAATACTCCCTGTCTCACAATGCAATGAAAACCCAAAGCAAATCTTCTGACTCCTGACAGCGTGAGTTTTTTAACACAGTAAATAAACCAATGTTTTCTCAAAGTCAAAAAAAGGACCTGTGGTTTGTGACAAAAGTTATTAATAAAAAGTGTTCTCTTGGGCAGGGAATTCAGAGGCTGCCTCATCAGACAGTTATTACCAGCCCAGCACCACCATTCCTGAGACAACTGAAATTTAGCCTCCTGACAAAAAATTGATTTGGAAGATTAATTGTCCCCTACAGCACAGTTCTAGACCAATCTGAAACACTGAGAGGACAACTGTCCTTTGGGTTTAATAGAGTTGTCTGTTTGAGATGCACAGAGCTGGAGCAGCTCTATGCAGTCACTTCTGTCCTGACTTACAGACAGTGGGGGCAGTTTCAGAGGTGCCACTGCCAGAAGAGGGAACACCCATGGGTGATGTCCATCCCAGCTGCACTCCTGGAACCTGTGCTGAACTGAGGGTAATGGCAAACAAACTTTGCATTTCAAAGGTGGAATTTCCTGGTGCAGCTCAGGCTGCAGCAATGTCAGCTCTTACAGACTGCACAGCTTTTAAACCTGAATTGGAAAGACAAATCCAGCTGGAAGAGTTGATCAGGATGTTATTTTCAAACAGGTGTGAAAGGGCACTGCTGGGAGCCCTGGGGAGCTCTGGTCTCCCCAGAGAGGAGAGGACATCTAAAGCGCAGTAAAACGAGCTTTGCTCTGTCAAACACAGTTATGGTCTAGCTACTGTGGACCTGTTGGAACTCTCCTCTGTGGAAATTCTTTTGGGATATACCTTTTTCCTTGCCTGGTTTCCTGTGGTTTGAGCTGAAACTCTGTCAGTGCTCCTCTACCCTTTGAACCTACAACAGGTGAGCTTTAGTGAAATTGGGCAGAGGCATCTTAGGCATTGCTGTGGGTGCTCAACAAGAGAATCCACAGTGGTGCTTGTGGAGGAAAACAGGTTTGGCATGTTCTGCTGCTCAGGAAGCAATGCATATTTGATTCTCCCCAGAGCCAGGCAGCTGAATTGGAGTTGGGTATTAAACCTCCACAGGCAACAGTGGGAGAAGGAGAAGTGAAGGTGTGTCTTAGGGGAAATTTACCATGATTTAATGTTTCAGGACTGCAAGGGCTGCTGGTTCAATGAGTGCCTGAACCTCAGTGTGAAACACTGGTCTCTTGGCAGGTTTAATCCAGGTTTTCTGTAACAATCCCATCACACATGCTTTTCTTTTCCACTGGCAAGCTTACAGCAGCGGGGAGACTGAGAGCTGACCTAGCCACGTCCTTGGTGGGCCCTGGTGCATGGTTTGCTCTGTGGCTGGGGACAGATTTCCTCATGCCTTCAGCCTGGCCTCTCTGATCAAGTGCCCATGGTCTCTGTCCCAGGACTTTAATCAAAAGAGAGAAAGGAAAAATAAAATGAAATAATGCTGAGTAAAAATGTGGAGAAAATAATCCTTGCTGGGTTATGAATGGCCTAACTTTGCCGAAGCTCAGATGTTCCACTCTCCTCCCAAACCTTCCTCAGCAAGTCTGCAGTCTGCTCAGTATGTGCAACTGGATTCTTTGGCCACTTGATGTCTCTGTGGGTTGTGGAGAGCCGTGGGTAAATAAATAGAGGTCGTGCTGGAGCTGGATGGAAGCAGCAGCAGTGATGGGTTTGCTTCTCAGAGATGAACCTTTGATAGAGCACTGTGCCATTCTTCTTCCCTGCTTGCTCCTGTTAATGAGCTTCAGATTTGCAAGACAATTGGAAAACCAGGAAGATTTGGTTAGCCAGTTTCCACAGGGAGCTGATGAGACTCTGCACCCCCCAGTGCTGTAGGTCTGGAACCTGCCACAGAAATCTGGGACAGGAAGTCTTGGCCAGCCCCATCTGTCTCTGCTTTCCCCCAGAAATGCAGTGGCAGAAGGGGCCAAGGTGCCAGACTGCTGTACTGTTCTAGTGTCTCCCTACAGAAGATGAGGCTTAGCAAATACGAGTCCAAAACCCTCACCATTGCCTGGAGGGGTCTTGCATGGGGGAATTGCTGTGTGCACCATAAACAGGAATCCCAGCTCTGTGTGGGAGTGGGTCATAGGGAGACCTGAGATGTTCCTGTGGCTTTGCAGGTGTGCCAGTCTGTCCTCTGGGACTGATCACCCCATGACACTGGCACAGGCTGAGAATTCAGGTGGGACAGAAATGCTCCTTCCAGTCTGACACCATCATGGTCCTAAAAACAACATTTGCCATAAGTCCTTAGTTTGTGTCTTATTAAAACCTAGATTACCTTTGCTGTGATATCAGCCAGACTGTGCTATCTCTGTGCCTTCAGCTGTGGAGACATGGATGGGCCTGAGATTGCTTTAGGCACTTGGTAGATAAACTGAATGTGATTACAGCCATGGTTCCACATGGAAGTGCCTCAGGAAAAGAACTTTCCCATACTCATTTCTGCCCACGGTGATAAACTTCACTGTGATAGCAGCTGGAGGATCCAGCTCTCCTGTGTTAAATGTGTGCACAGCTGGCTCTTCTTTCAAATCCTTCTAGTCCTAAGGAATTTGAAACTTCTTGTCTGCAAAGCCAGATCCGCCTAGACACAGGCTTTTCCTCATGGTGATTCAGCAGAACTGCTGCTGTTCCCTAGGAATGTACAGAACCTTTTTAAGCACAATTAAAAGAAGTCCAATGACCTTTTCTCCAACTCAGTAAGAAGTTCTGAGATGTTTTTCTCAAACAAGCAGTTTTAGCTCACTGTTTTCGGTTTGGGCCATTTACAAAGCTTCTGCCTGCAGTGTATCCATCACTTTTCCCAGAGCCACTTCAGAGGGAGGAGAGCTTTGTGTTGGAAAGATGGTGCCTGGGAAAGTGCTCATCTCCATCAAAACAGCTTCCCTGAGCCACTTCCCAGCCTCAGGGCACTTGAGCAAAATTGCACACAGGGCTCACACTGTACAATTTGCTGTTACTTGTGTGGGAAGATAAACGTGAACATCTCAATCTATCTGCTAAACTGCAATTTATGAGCTACAAATGGCTGAGTCTTAGAGGGGAATAACAGATTTAAACCAAAACTCTGCCATTCTGTCCCCGGAGGCAGAGAAGAGACCAGACAAAACACTGCCTTGAGTGGAGCATATGGATTTACAGAGGTGACAAACCCTCTCAGGAGGTGTCAGCAGTGCCATGGGCTCTCTGCTGCAGATCAAAGCAGTTGGGGCTTAGAAGTGATGGGCTTAAAGTGAGTGGCAAAGGCTTGAGGAGGAAACCGTCTGGGAAATCCAGAGAAATAGCAAAGGCTTCCCTCTTCACAAACTCTGTTCCTGTACAGTTCACATGAGAAAAATGGGGACTTTGTTTATTAAACAGCTTTCTGTGTCTTATTAATTCCATTCATCTGAGAATAGAGCAGCTCCCTCCAGAGTGCTTGTTATTGCTTGCCTGGAAATCAGTCAGGGTCTGTCCATGACATAATGTTCTGGTTGAAACTCCTTGTTCTGTCAGTAATTTATGCAATTGCTAGGAAACTGCTCAGATGGCTAAATGGCTTCTATTAACATAACTTTAATTCTGTACTTTTAACAGAAATAATTTATGCTTTCTGTTTCTTCAGGACCCATTATTAGACTTCAAGTCCAACTTCTGGGAGAGATCAAGGCTTTGTCTTTTCACCAGTGATTGCCTCAAGTTTTCTTTGAGGCTTGAAGCTGCTTGAATTTTCTCAGTAGCCAGACTGGGAATATGGAACAGGTCTTGGCAGGTATCAGTTCCTAAAGCCTCTTATCTTCTCCAGGGAAGTGTTTGTCAGGACTTAGTTACACAGATAATTATGGTCAGGTTGGTATCCCTGAGTGGGTGCTGGTGCTTGCAAACTTAATCAATGCTTCTAGCAAATGTTTGAGGTTTTGACTGCACATATCTCCTGAAGAATAAAGAAATTCTACTGATGCTTGGTGCCACAGCTTCTCTAATAGCTGCTGTGGTCTCTCTCATTAAGTCTGATAGCTGTGATTTCCTGCAATAGCTGCACCAGCTGGTGCCCTGCCATGTCTCCATTTTTTCCCAATTAGAAGCTGAGCCAGTTCCCCATGGTAGATTATGGCCTGCCAGTGGGATCTAGATAGGAAGAGAAAGTGCTTTGAGAATTTGGGACAGGAAGTACCATAGTGGAGATTTAGCAAGAGGTTCCTATTAATTATAAAGGTGGTATAAATTCCTAATCTACAAACTGTTTTATTAATGGTGACCATCCTTAATACAAAACACTCAGCTAAATGTTGCATGGAGCAACAGATGGGAGATCCAGTTCTTGCTTTGTGTTAAACAAAACCACATGAGCACACAACTGACAGTGTGGGGAAATTCCTGAAAACTTGCTTCTTCCATAATCTCAGAGGAGATGGTTTTATTTGAAAATAGGCACCATATGTGGAAGAATCCAGTTGGAGTCCTTCAGCTGGATTACTTTGTAATGCAAAAGGGGGGAAAGTCTATCTCCAATTATGACAATATATTTTGCCAGCCTGCACTGATGGAGTGTTGCCAGGGAAACTCTCTAATCATCAAAGAACACATTAGTGTTAATGTGATTTTTGTAGGTCTCCTAAGAGAATGGCTTATGTCCTTCCAGGAGAAAGGCACTGAGAATGAATCATGCAGCTTTCCTTACCAATGAGACCCTCCTAAGTCTACTGAACAAATGAGGATTATTCTCCTGAAAGAAGACATGGTTCTCCTCTGAGCAGCACACCAGGCATGCTGGCAGCAGCTGCTTGGAGGCATGTGCTTACATGGATTTTTTCTTGGGGGATGCTGCCCAGAGAGCCCCTCAGGTTAGCAGGGTGGCTGGTGGGACAGCAGAAACATCATGCAAGCAGGTCATTAGCCCTTTTGGGGGGATATTGAAACCCAGTGGCAGACAGTTCTAGAAATTAGGCTGTCCTGTGCTGCTTTGCTCTCCAGGCATCCTTGCATCTGGCTATTGAGCTTTCTGCTTTCTCTGCCCTGGCCACCCAGGGCTTTCCTCTTCCTTGGTACTGCTGCAGGATTGTGTCCAGACAAGCTGCAGAAGCTTTTGCTGACCTGTGGGGAGCTGTGCCTGGGGCAGCAGCCACAATCTCTCCCTAAGACTGCAATGAGCTGCCTTCCTCTGCAGCAGGCAGGAGGCACCTATGGAAGTGAGGCTGCCACTTGTTGGAGTTTATAACTAACCAGACCTTTCCAGGGAAATGCTGCTTTGGATCTGGGCTTTTGAGGTAGATCACAGCAGCCCAGAAATTGTTTAAATAGGCTGTTCCATCCTGTGGGAGTTAGAGCTGGCAGGTTTCCCCTGACTTCAGGGGTTAGTAGGTACATGATTGGTTTAGGATTTTGGGTGCTGGTTATGGAGCTCACCTGCATGGGACACATGGTACTCCATGAGTCTCAGAAGGCTGATAAATCACTTTATTGTACTATGCTTATTAAGAAACACATTGCCCTTGCAGACAGTCACGACACAGGTGGACCCAGTTGGTTCTTCCATCCAAACACCATCACCACTGGCTAATAAGAAACCACCCTTTGGTAAGCAAATTTCCATAACACATTCCACATGTGCACAACAGGTGCAGCAAGTGAAGATAAGAATTGTTTATCATTCTTTTCTCTGATCTTCTCACAGCTTGTGTGTTGCTCTCTGTGGCCAGAGAGCTGCTGCCACAGCACCAGAGTGCCACCTAAGCCCCAGCAGGACCCCTCACAGATACTGTGCTGGCTTTCCCTCTTATTCAGTGCCTCACATGAAGGTGGGAAGGAGTTTGGGCTCCTGTGCATTCAATCCCTGGGTCTGCTGAGGACACAGCACAGCCCAGGTGCTGAGCAGCCTGGCACAGGTAGGCTCTCTTGCTTCTCATATTTTATTAAGTTTTCAGGAGGTGAAGGGGGAAGCACATTTCCTGCCCTGGTTTGGTTGAAAGACTCACCTTGAGGTCAGGCAGACTGTTTTATTCTATGTTTGCAAACAGCCAAATTACTTTCTAGGGCTGTTTAGAAGGACCATAAGGTTTGCCAGTGTGCTGTCCTGGAAAGCTCTTCTAATACAAACCTACATCAATTATACTGCCCTGCATCAATTACACTGTCTAAGGAAGTCTTCCCAAAGACTTACTTTGTTCTGCCCCTTTTCTCCAGCTTTGTATAAAATGAACTATCTTGGCAAAAGTCAAAGAAACACAATCTTTCTGGCTGTCTGCCCACAAATATTCCCTGCTTATCCTTTGAGTGTTGGGGAGGGCTATGAGAGCATGTGGGGCAGCCTTGGCTGCCTCTGGCTCAAGAGTCCATTGCTCCCTGAGATGATGCCTGCAGAGCAGACCCTCAGCCCTGGGGCTGTGGGGATTTGGGGCTGTGGGGATTTGGGTTTGGGGCTGTGGGGTCTGAGCTGTCTCAGCACAGCCCAGGGAGCAGTGGAGGAAACTCTGACCAAGCTGCCTTTTTCCTGCCAGTGGCAGACTGTGCTAGAAAGCTCTAAGTGCTCTTTTTCCTCATTCATGCTGCCAGGCAGGTCTCCAAGTACAGAGACAGTGCCCAGGAGTTGAAATCATTGAGAGGAGGAGAGGGAAGATGTGTGTAGGGGTTGCAGCCAGAAGGTTTGAGCGCTGGTGATTTCTACCCTGAAGCCAGAGAGGAGCTGAGCCCCCGTGCTCAGCTCAGGGATTTGCTGGGTGCCATGGAAATGGGTGGGAGCATTAGAAAAAATTGTGTTCTACATTTAGCTGGAGACCACTGGCACTCAGCAAGCCAGCACTGGGAATTCTTCAAACACTGTTCCTGCCCTTGGGCTGTACTGTCCCTCTTGGTGCTTGTCCAGTAACTCTGGATAACTTTGGCTAGCCATGTTATATGGCACTGTCCCAGTGGAGACAGAACTGGAGAATTTGGCCCATTTTACTTTTAACTGAAAAGTAACAACTGATTAACCAGATTTTAACTAATGTGTGTCTAGTTCCTCATTGTAGATAACACTGATACAAACCATGCATGATTTTGAGGTGTTCATTAAATGTTAGATATAATATTCTGTATATCTTCATCTCCTCATTCTCCTTCTTTCTTCCAAAGCACAGTTCATGTTTAGATAGTTTTTTACATTTTTTAGAGCTCTCTGTAAACATTAACTAATTAATCCTCTCAGCCCACTATACATATGCTTCAATTAATTAGCACTAATTTACTTAACTCACACTGTCTCATTAAATATAAATTGAATATATGTTTGTGAACTTTAACTGGAAACATTAGTGGGGATGTGTTCAAAGAATGAATTCAGAATATGTTAATAGTAGCTGGAGGCAGCAAAATTCAAATACTAAGGTATTTCGTGAAAAATATGTTGTGGTGTCAGTGAGTAGAGCCAGACAATTAGCTGTTCCTACAAGATGCATATGTTGTTGTGACCTTGAAGCCATCACTCACTCCCTGTTGTTACCATAGTAATCCTGATAATTTGCTTCCCATAATGTCTGTCTATACACTTTGTTCTGTCAGTGGAATTTTTCAGACTGGCAGCTCGCTGTGAGTTACTCAGAGCTGGAGTGAGCTGACACAGATGTGTGAATGCTACTGCTGAGCCTTGCTGTGGACACTGGGGTGGCCTTCTGCATTGTCACCCACCCAGCAGGGCTGCCTTGAAACTGGTGACTCTCATGATTGCCTCAGCAGCTCTGTCTGGAGGCTGCTGTTGGCAGGAGGAGTAAAACAGAAAGTGTCTCAACTTCCCATTACCCAGCATCACTCCTGGAGAGGCCAGGGCATTTACTGCTGCAGGCTGACCAAACTCTGCTGGGAATAACTGCACTGTCACAGCTCCTGCAGTTATTTAGGGCCACGCTGCCATGGTGTCAGGGAGAGTTAGAGCCAAAGGGCTCCTGGGGATTTGGGCTGTTTTGCCCAGGTATAATTCTCTTGGCTCTGTCTCATCTGGTTGCATCCTCAAGCACTGAGCAGTTTAAGTGCTGCCTGCCACCCAAGAGGCAATCACAGCTCAGTGATAACTGAAGTGTTTTCCTATGAATAAATTTGAAAATCAGAAGAGGAAGAGTTGAAGGTTTTTATAGGGTTGTGAATGTCATTTATGTTGAAGACATGTGGTTAGAAATGAAGTATTATTTGGACACCTTAGATTTGGGTTAAGTCTTCTAAATCCCATAGTAGTTATAAAAAAATTATCATTTGAAGTCTCATGGATTATTTAACTTTTTCCATCTTCCCATACCTTGGAGAAATAGTAGGCCAGAATTTTGACTTGTTGCCAAGAGTCATATGAGTCATACCCAAATGTAACTGAACCTTGCCTCAATATGAAATTGAGAGCTCTTTCTCCTAGGTTTTGTTGCCAAATGGTAGAATTGTTTTATTGCCCTTTGTTTTTAATGCCTCCTGAGGAACTCACACTTTGTGTGTGAGAGACCCAGTGATGAGGGATGGAGTTCCTGCTCATCCCACAGAGACCTGTTTTTCTAGAAACAGCATCAGGCCCACTTTAGTTTTGATAATGTTTGTACATGCCATTGCAAATCTGAACATGCTTTTATATAAGAACTTTCCATGCACAAAAAATCTCTTTGTGATGCTTGATCTTATAACTAGAAATATATTCCCTTACAAGTTTGGTGCTAGCTTGTTATCCCCAGGACATACCAGGGATCTGGGAGCTGTCCTGGGTCTCCTCCTTCTTGTGACTAAACCCATATCAATAAAATTCTTGCAAGCTGAATGCAAACTCCTTATGCAACATCTGACACCTTCAGGAAGTCTTTCCCTGGGTACTCAACTGTGTCTTTGCAATCAGTGTTCTTGGTGACATACAGAAGAGGGCAAAGCTCTTCAATTTTAGGGCAAGCAGGAATTAGGAGGAGAAGAAATGTGCTCTGGTGCTCAAGCCAGCAGATTTGTGTGAGAACACACATAAAGAGCCAAGTGCATTTTGAATGGCACAGTAACACTTCAAAGCAAGCTTCACTTGAAGCTGTAATGAGGAGCACGTGGCACGACACCAAGGTTACTACTGGAACAAGAAGCATGATTGCATTTTGGAAAAAGCATTGCAGGCACCATTTCCCATTGAAGTTTCTGGAAAAGTAATACTTCTTTCTCTCCTGTTTCTAGCAGAATACTGAAAGAATTCAGTAACATGATTTCCTTACCTTGTTTTTCCTCCCAGCACTCTTTTGTCTCGCTCAAAACAATCTCATAAGGATGTAAGAATAAACATGCTGGATGTAGCCCAGTGTCTCATTTACAGCAGCATACAAGAAGTACAGTGGTAGTTTTCTAAACAGTCTTGCTTCCAGCAGTCTGTGGTGCAGGGCTTTTGTACAGCAAAGGCAGTGCCTGTCTTTGTACTTCATTCTTCAGAGAAATGTTCCAATTTTTAGCCTGTGTCAACTTCTGTCATCCACAACATTCAGAACAATGAGCTCCTTGGCTGCAATGCACATTTATGTAGAACCACCTCCTTTGGATTGTTTTGAAGCTGTTCTTATGGTTTTGTCTGATAGCCCTTAGTCTTGATTTGGAGACACTGCATGTGCAGCTTGTACCTGTTCCCTGTCTCCATGCCACTCTTGATTTTATGGATATTTTTATACTTCCTTTAGTTGTTTCTTTTCAGGATTGAAGAAGCCTAATCTTTTTAGACTGTTTTTGACTGCTTTCTCAGGATGAAGGTATGGGTATGTGGAGCTGTCATTCAAATAAACTCACTGGCCTGTCCTTAACCTGTGGGAATGGGTTTACTGAAATCAGTGCCATTCTCAGAAAATGAAGCTTTGGAGAACAGGGAGTCAGACTATTCAGACCAGTCTGAGGGCACATGAATAAGGTGACCTTGCAGGATTTTTCCTGTTCAGAATGATAATATGGGTTTGGAAGAAATTTTGAATGTGTTAAGATGTTAGTCAAGTCTTATGCTTTTTAATTTTCATTTGGATAGCTAAGGGTAATTTATTTTGTTCCAGCTGGGAACATGTCTAGTGAAAAGGATAAAAAGTTGAATTAAAAATCTCTTAAGGCAGTTGCAAAGAAAATAAGCACTGCCTCAGAGGATGTACACTGCTGGCCAGCTCTAAGAGAGTTGTTGCCTGTCCTGTGATCCTAGAATCCTAGAATTGTTTGGATTGCAAGGCACCTGAAGGAATGCCTGTTCCAACCCCTGGCTAGGGCAAGGACTTCTTCCACTGGAGCAGGCTGCTAGGAGCCCCACTCAGTCTGGCCCTGCAAGGGATGGGGCATCTGCAACTTCCCTGGGCAACCTGTGCCAGTGTCTCACTACCTTCACACTAAAGAAAACCCTGGGTATTGTGTTTTGAACTCCTTCCTTCTGATCCATCAGTTCATCACAAACTTTCCTATATCAGACATTATTCAATTCTCTTCAATGAAGCTCCTCTAGTGCTGCCCTGAGAACTCTTGTCTCTTTCTGCAGGGTGTCATTCATCCACCTGGGCAGCTATGACAGCTCAGAGTCCTCAGGAGAACTTGCAAAGGGATTTCTTGGAGCCTTTCCTCTTAATAACTTATTTCATAAGTGGCAGCACTTTTTTTCCCTGTGACCTTTATTAAAAAACAGTGAGAGGGAAACAAGAAGAATGCTTAGTGTGCTCTGGTCCTTGGAATTCCCCTGGGCTCTGCTCTCTGGGATGCTGTGAGATCCCAGTCAGGCTGCCTGTGTGTGTGTCTATAAAGCACCAGGGACAAGACCTCTTCAGCACTTGCACCAAAAGCCTCTGGAAACAGGGACCAGTGAACCAGGGGTGATGTAAAATCCTCTGGATTTGGCTGGACAAAGGCAGGTTCTATTTTGTGACTGACTTCCCTGATAGCTGGTGCTTTTTTTCTGGGCTTTGCCAAGGAATGAAAAGACCAGGTGAAGTTTGATAGCTTCACCACTCAAAACATGGGTGGGAGGAGAAAAATGTTACAGCCCAAGACTCTGCCTAGCACAGAAAATACTGGGATTGATGACTGTGGACTGTGCTTGCATGTGAGTTTTCACTATCTTCCAGAGTCATGAATTTTGTTGGGAGCAGTTTAAAAGAGAGATGGCAGACAAAATTCCATGTGGCTTTCCTGTTCTATTCCTATTTTTTTTTTCCTGTTATAGTTCCATTTGCCTCATTTAGTGCTTTTGTTTCTTGCCAGAATTCTCAGATCAATATTTGCAAAAAAGGATTTTATGTGGGATCAGCTAGAAAAAAAATGCAGAGTTGTAAGTGTGTATGTGTGTATGCAAAAGTTTATAACCATTCTTCTTGGCCAGCTGCAGAATGGAGACACAAAGTCAATGTCTGCAAAGGGTTTGCATGATTAAATTTCAGAATTACTTCAGTATGATCCCACAGAAAAGCCTCATCTCTTGGTTTCCTCTAGGAAAATCTGGCCCCCAGTTTGAATTTGGCAACTCTCTTTTTGGTATGAAGACATACAATATTAAACCCTCTTACTTGTTGCAAACTGTGGTATAAATGTAAAATGCTTGAATAATCCATTTGAAGCTGCTATTTAAGAGATTTTTCTGGAGCCAATTTTGTGGCCTTCAGAAATAACTGGGCTGAATTTACCTGAGAAGGAAATTACTTTCTGCTTGCCTAAATCCACCCCCACACCCCTGCCACAGTTTTCAGTGGTTACAGGAGTCTGCTGTACTTCCAAGCCTTCCCCAATTTGCAGTGTTGCTCTGGGCTGTTAAGCACACAGGACCTTGTCCTTCTCCAATGTTAGCACCACTGATATCTTGATGAGTTCAGAGATAAACGCCTCCATAAAGCCTGTCTGCTGCTTCTCCATTCACCTCTTCATTTTTCAGTGGGGAAAAGAACTATTTTAGTTCTTTTCGTTTCAATAAAAAAGCAATATTGCTTTTTTAATGGATCTGGGTTTTTTCCTCTCTGCAAAAACCTCATGGGAGAATGTGGTTAGGAAGAGATGACTTAACTGTGTTTCTGTTTTGTGGGAGATGTACCGGAGGTGAATGGAAAAGATTCCAATTAAAATGCCTTTTTTTCCTTGCTCTGTCTTTGGCAAAGTATGTTTGAGGAAGATGAGAAACTGTTCCATTTTAGCAGGGCAAGTACTAACAATAGAAGTCACAGGAGTTAGAGAAAATTGGGTTGGAAAGGCCATAAGTCTGTGCCTTTCTTTCTGTTTAAAGACAGGTTTGACTCACCTTGCTGTGCCTCTGAAAGATCCTTTTCTAAAGTGTTCATGTAAGATTTTTATGTCTGGAGCACCCAGATCTCCCATGCACAAGAATTTCCAGTCCTCCTCCATTTTTTTTCCTTGGCTAAATATTAAGAATACTTTTGGAATTTCCCCCACTGCAGTTCCCCTTCTTGCCCAGACCACCACAGACGAACTTGTAACTTTATTTTCTGCAGTAACCTTTTGTTTGCAGAGTACTGAGTGCTTCCCCTCCCCTTTTTTCTAAGCCAAACAGTTCCTGTTTCATCCTTCTCTAGTTTACTGAATTTTCTGTACCTCTGAGCATTTCAGTCTGCATTTCATCCACATGTTTCTGACCTGTGATTCCAGGGCTGGACACAGCTCTGGCAGCACTGGGTAAAGAGGAAGACTTTCTGACTGTGTCTTCTGGGAAGCAGAGGGAGTTCTTCACCCTGGAGGGTTCCTGGCTTCCCAGCAGCTCTCTGACCTCCCTGTCTTGTGGGATATCCTACCCACCTCAACCACTTGCTCTCCAGTTTGCCTTGAAATCAGTGAACTATTCAGACACTTTGTTTGTCCTTTATTGAATCACACTTTATTGAATCTTTTTGCCATATTTTGTCACAGCTATTTGGAATTGTTTCACATCCTACAACGTGCTTGTGTCTCTTCCCAGACTGGCAGTGTCTACAGATGGAGTAAACACGTTTGTCCCTTCTTTGTTCCCTTCTGTGCTGGAAGTGTTCAACAGCAGCAGACCAGGGCTGCTGTCTGCTGCCTCTTGGTCTGTCAGCAAGCCAGTGGAAATAGCTCCTGGAGTCTGGCTTTTCCCTAGCCCCTTCTGCTCTTCACGGCTCTACCTGTTCATGTTTCCATAGCTTGCCTACAGCAACGCCTCAGGAATTTAGGATTCACTGGTATTTGTGCTGCTTCACCCACAAGATGTTATTATTCCTTTAGAAAGAAATTAGAATGGCTTTAAGTGATTCAGTTTTGACAACTGTCAAATTAGTCTAGAGTGTTTCCCATCTCACAGAATCAAAGAATATTCTGGGTTGAAAGGGACTCACAAGGATCATCAAGTCCCACTCTTAAGTGCATGGCCTGGATTGAACCCATGACTTCGGTGTTATCAGCACCATGCTCTGACCAGCTGAGCTCATCTCCCATGGCTCTGGGATTTTTAGGTGGTCTGGTGAAAGCTGGCACATCTCCAACACCACAGCTCCTCCCTCATCCCTCTCAAAAGACCCTTCATTCTCTGCTGTGCCCCTTGAAGGCAGTCTCATGAGGGGTGACTTGCCCAGAAACTGCAAGCAATGAAAAAAATAATTTCAAATATAGAAAGGAAGCTGAATAGTTCCAAATTATGACTTCTTTGTTTTCCTCTTGTCTTTCTCCCTCTTCCCACAGCCCCACCAAGAAATGAAGCTTTTTTTCCTCCTGACCTGCTCCAGGCTCAGAGGGAGCTGAGGCAGGAGTGATAAGGGGTTGGCTGAGGGATTCAGGGAGGTCAGAAAAATAAGAACAGAAGAGTCAGCAGGATTGAATTAATACCTGGTGCCCTGAGCTCTTCTTTATGAGGTGGTGTTGCATGGTGTGCTGAAGGCTATCAGCTGTGATCTGAGTCCTGGCTGTCACATATCCCCAGGGACATTACTGCTGTGACTCAGTTTCTCTCTCTTTTAAAATGAAATCATGATCCTGAAGACCTCTGCAGAGAGTTTTGAAAGCCAGGGATGAGGAAAGCCAGGGATTTAGTATGCCTGCCCTCAGTGGAGGTTACAGCCTGAGAACCAGGGACAGTTCACCTGGATTGCCCAGTTCAGAGCTTAGGGATGGCACTTGTGCTCAGACACCAGACAGGGCTGGCAGGGAGCTGCCTCTGGGGTTCCAGAGAAGGAATGAACTGCCTCATCACTGGCTCTTTGTTACACAAATCAGAGGGTGTAATTGGGTCAGAATTAGTCCCTAAAGGTGCACATTTCTCCACTTATGCCTCTGTGTGGGTCCTCTTGGAGGTCAGAACAGCGATAACACAGTCCAAGTTGCTTTGGTTACCCAGAATATAAGTATTTTCTACAAGAATGACTTAATTTGACTTGCTTTTAAGGAGTGGCAGACTAACCTTACCAATCTATGGAAATATTTCCTATTCTTTCACAATCCCATGCAGCTGCTCTTTTTTCCTAGGCAGCTGTTTCTGTCACGTGTCAGAGGGATTTGTCCTGCTTTATTAGTTGAATTTATTTTCTTTCCAAAGCAAAACTGCAACTGATGTAAATGAGCACCTCATATTTCTTTTGGGCTAGAGCCACCTCAGATCTGGGGCTCATCAGCTGCTGCTGTGCCATGTCAGAGGAATCACAGCCCTGTGTTTGCAGCTAGCCAGATGAAATCTCTGGCAAATTAAATCAGCCCCAAACTCTTCATACAGCTGCTGCACAGCCAGGGACCATTAGATAATGAAATGGAGAAAATAATGGGCTTGATCAGAGGTATTCCCCACACCATCAAAATCCCAGTGCTGAGACAAGCCTGGGAGTGCCAGTGTGCAGCCCTGCAGCTCTCCCTGTCAGCTTCAGGAGATCCCTGGGAGCTGTGCTCTGCCTGCAGGAAGGGTGTTCCTGAGGGCAGCAGCCACTCCTCTGCCTGTCCTTTATGATCCTTTCCCCCTGGTGGTCATGGGGATCACACAGAGGGGGTCTGGAGGGAGCAATGGACCTGTCTGGAGCTGTGCCTAAACCTGCACTGCCACCCTAAAGGACTCTCCTGGGAGGGAGGTGCAGCTGCCACTGATGGTGACAGTCATGTCCTGGCTGGGAGATGGAGCTGAACAGGACTGATGGCTCTCAGGTAGATCCTGTAAAACTGGGCATTGGACTAAACTGTTGTTCCAATCAGTAACATAAATACACAGCTTGCTTGGCCCTGAGAAGGAGGGAATTGTGTGCAGGAACAGGCATTAAGGTTATTTGTTGTCACATTGCCCAGAGATAAAATATTGGGCTTCCCCCAGCACTTTGGAGGCTTAAAGCACATTTAAAGCCACTTTGAAAACTAATTAAACTGGGACAAATACATTTGAACACCCATGCTTTGCAGTAAAAAGGACTTATCCTTCACCAAGGAATTTATAGTGCTTTGGTTACCTTAACACCAAGGCCAAATTTGCTTGGTAATCAGGCATGTATTACATTGCAAAACCACAACACATCTTCTCGTTTCTGCCCTGTGTTCCTGAGGTGCCCGGGGAAGGGAGGAGTCCTGCAGCAGCAGCAGCAGCAGGCGCCGAGTGCAAACAGAGCCTTGCCTCGGTCGCTGATCACACTCGCCTGGAGAGGGCTCTGGAATTTAAATCACAGCAGATGACTCCGGCAGCTTTCGCTGGGAAAGCCTCACACTTGATATGCAGAACTTGCAGCAAGAATAAATCCCGAGGTGTGTTTGCTCCCCAGCACCTTGGAATGCAGAGATTGTTCACCCAACTCTCCAGTGGTGCTGCTTTTTCTCTCCTTGCCTCTTGCTGATCTAACTAGCTGGGCTAGAAACGTGAATTTCCCCTGCTACTTAACTCTATTTTTTTTCCTGTTTTCCTACAATGTCATAATTTTCCTACTGCTCACTGTTGCTCACCCTACTCCGCTCCTTCCTGTCCAGGCAATCCCAAATATCCTGACTCCTCTCTGATGTAGCAACTACCTTCAAGGGTCAAAACTTTGCAGGGAGGAAGGAAGCTTTACCTTCTCTTGCCTTGTTATAAGGACTCAAGGTCTTTCCTTCCTTGGCTGAGACTTGCTGCTGAAATACCTGGTAGTCCAGTTTGTTTATCTGGCTGCTGGCCTTTGAAGGATGCGCTGCCACAGAGTTGTCATGAGAGCTGCTGGCTGGAGCAAATGAGAACAAATGAGAGGCAGAGAGATTATGGCCTGAGCAGCAGCAGCCCTGCCAAAACCTGGCCCCATGGCCAATAGCTCTTCAACTGTCTAACAATTCAGGCTGAAGGAGGTGCCTCGCAAGAGGTGCTGGAAACAGCAGCTCTGCCCGATTCACCTTCCAAGGGCAGCTCTACAAACTGCACTTGTGAGCTGCTGCAGGCTCTGAGCAGCAGAGCAGAGCCCTGTGCTGCCCTGTGGCACAGCAGCTCCTGCCCCGTGCCCAGGGCAGGGGTGGCACCGCCTGCAGCGTGCTGTGGTGGGCACTGGGGGCTGGGGATGGGAGCAGGGCTGGGGTGCTGCCACCTCCAGCCCCCTGCCCCTGAGCAGGGGAGGGTCAGGGTTCCTCAGCAGCTCTCACTCGTCCTCTGCCTCCGAGCTGCAGCTTCAGGAGAGGTGCTGTCTCTTTTTCTAAGCCCTTTCTGTGCAAGAGGAAGGACAGGCAAAGCCTGCAGAGGAGGAATTGATGATGGATCAAAGCCTGGAAGCAAGAGCAGGGATCAGCTTCCCAAAGGCAAAGAAAAGCCACGGAGCCAGGCTCTGTGGAGAGGGATGTTTACAAAAGGTGTTTCTGAAGGCATTATCCGAAGTGATGCCAACCTTTTCTATAAATTCATTGCATAGGTGTCTTGCTGAAACTGAGAATTGCAGTAATGTGGATGAAACAGATAAAACCAAGGGGAAACAGGAAGGGGAAGGGCTCACCCAGGGCCACATGGCAGGGTTAAAACAGGGTTTGGTTTCCTCCCAGTGCCGAGTGACCAAGGTGTTGTGGAGCTCTTGTTTTAGTCCATGGAAAGATTCAGTTTACTGATTGTATTTCTGCAACAGAGAGTGGGACTGGCTGTCTCTCTTTGATGTCTTTCACATGTTTTAAAATAAGAAAAACTATTTATAATTCAACCATAAAACCAGAATTCCCTGGGCAAGACAGGAAGTTGAGGCTTTTATCTGCTGTTTTAGAGGTTGTTTCTCCACAAAGTAGGACATAAAGTGAGTTGGCCTCAGAAAATAATCTTTTTTTTTTTTTTTTTAAAGTTCTATTGTCTTTCAAATTCACATCCCCTCCCAGTGTGAGGGGATCAAAGGGACACAGTTAGGTAAGTGTCTGAAATGGATGAGTTTCAGGTAGGTTGAAAATTTTTTAAATGACTCATTATTTCAGTATAAGCCTTCAAAGCCACTCAAGGAAAGCATGAGGAAACCTACATCAGCCCTCAAAGCTTGATGGAATTGAACACAGCAGATTATTCATTGGTTTATTATAGACACAAAGGGAAACAAATTAGGCTGTTCACAGCAAGATTCCCTATTTGGTTAGTAAGTCAGAATATCCTTCCTGCCTCTTCCTCAGCCTGGAGGTCACAGCTCTTCCATTGAACATGGGATCTCAGGGACAACAGCCTCTTTTGAGTATGACAGAGAGCTTCTAGAAGGAAAGAGGAAACAGAGGAATTATCAACCTCTGCTGTATCAGTGAACCACTTCTTTATATTTTCATGGTACATACTGAAAAGCACTAAGAATTTTTTTTATTTTAAGCTTTCCTACAGCACCCTTCTTCTGTATTTATGGACAGAAAAATATTACAAAAGAACAGAATGAGGAGTTGTAACTTCACCAGGTCAGCTGATCTTAGGCAGGTGGAGGTGGTCAAATATCTAATAAACAGTTGAGGAGACCTCAGCAGGAACAAATGTCCAATAACTTTTAACTCCAATATTTTTGGAGTTAAAAGTTATTGGACATAATATTTTTGAAAGGCAGATCTGTATTAGACTTCCCCCACCCTGATTTAATCTTCATATGCCAGTCCAATCTCAAAGGATTCTGGGAATGGTCAGGAGAAGGAAATAAATATGAGAGTTGTTTTTTTGCAGGTCAGTGATCACTTCTAGTTGTCACCCTACAAATGTGCCATCTCTTTAAAGCTAGTTCTCTGTTCACTTGTTGGTGTTGCTTAGGAACTAATTTTCTAAAATCCCATGGTTTTCAGTGTGCTGGCAGATAAACACAAAGGTAACTGCTAAGTTTGTGAACACTTCTAGCAAAGAAGGGGTAGGTTGCACTAATGTGTGATGATGCAATTCCTGATGAGCTGAAATTTTGGGGATCTTGTTTGATGTGGGATATACAGATCCTAACATTCTTGATGCTTTTCAATATTTGATCTTCTCTTCCTGACTGAAGATGGTCTGCATCAGAAATATATGTAAATTGGGAATGCAGAAGCAATATTAATGTTTGCTGTGCATTCCTCAGTGCAGCAGGGTGGTGACAAAGCTGAAGGCCAGGTTCCCTCTGGGGGGCTGTGCTGTGCCTGGGCTGCAGGATGGCTCCAGTGGCCAAGGGATGGATGTGCTCAGCTGGAAGCTGGCTTTCCAAATGGTTTGCCACATAAAAATAAAGAAAGAAAGAAACCAAGCAAGCATGTGAGGACTGATGAGGTTCCTGATTTGCTTGAATGGCCAATGTGTGTGTGACAAATCTGTGTGCAATTTTACCACCAGAAAAGGCAATCTTTATGCTTTCTGTCTGACTCCTATTGCCTTGGGGATGCTCATTCTATACTTACCAAGCAAACCATTTGATTAAGTGCTAAACTTGAAAAAAGTAAATAGCCTATTTAAACATGTTAAGCACAACCTGTCACCTACTTAGATGCTATTTAAACATAACCAATTTAAATATGCCTTCACCTAAGTCCATGTGCATCTTGTTTCATGCCACATACCTTGTAAATGAAATGACTTATAATAACAAAAATGAGGTGATAAAATACAAGTACCACCAGCTTTGCTTAAGAAATGCAATGAGCAGTCATATGTTGTACTGCCACTGTGTGGCATCCATTAACATCTGAGAGAAAAGGAAATTCATTAACAGAGCTCCACAGCTGGCACCTGTACTGCACTACCATTACTGCTCTTTGTCAGAGACTTTAAAATGTTTGCACATCTCCTTCATTTCACCAGGCACCTGAATTTGTCTTCTGTATTTTCTGTTGAATTCAAAATCTGGCTGAAAAAGGAAGCAGGGACTGGATGTAGCTCATCTTTATCACTTCCCCTCTTCTTGCCCTGTGCTCCTGTACAATCCTCTGTGCAGACTGACAGGATAATCCCATTCTGCACCACCTTGCAGAGGCAGGGACTGTTCCATACTCCCCTCCCACACCTTGTTACAGGTCTGAGTCCAGGAAAGCTGATGAGCTGTGCAGTCTGGGGGGTGGCAGTGTGTCCTGGGGCTGGCCAGCATCGCGGCTGGGGGTTGGTATGTCTGTGTCCAGCTCAGGTGTGGCCCCACGTTGGGATCTCAGAATTCAGTTTGACACGGGTTTTCCACTCCCACCTTGCCCTTCACACTGAGATCATAGGTTCTTTATACCCCTGTTTGGGTCTGTGAGAGAGTGTGGAGTGCAGTGGCTCTGTCCAGAGCAGTGACAAACTGCTACGACATAGCAATGTCACAACGCCACACAAAAGATTCCACCAGCATCCCCTCCAGGACAGGAGGGAAAGAGGCTTGGAATAGGAGTTTTAGTCATGCTGTGGATTAAAAATTGAGGTTTGTGTGAAGAAGATGATTTTTTCCCCTTATCTTATGGCTCCTTGTTGGGAGTCCAGAGAGGCAGATGGTTTTTGCTCGCTGTAACTGTCTTTATGAGAACATGAATGGTGATTTATTACCATTTCCATTAACTGCTCCTAATGCAAAGAGGAAATGTTAGAAGTCACTCCTCCCTGGAGGAGAGGTGATGCTTGACCTTCTCTTGAAAGAGGGAAGGGAGGAGGAGAAATGCTAAGAGAGGATGTTCTGCTGGGATGCTGTCATTGGCAACAGCAGTGACCTTTTCCCTGTGGTCAGCAGGTGGCATCATGAAGATAAATTGCTTCAACTTGCAAGTTAAAAGATCTTTGTGCCGAGCAAGAAAATTAAAAAAAAAAAAAACCCTTCCAAAAGTCAAACAGTATTGCAACTTCGGTTCATATTTTCTAATTCTTTTATGGAAATAGCTGCTGTGCATGGAAATGTGAGGCACCTATTGTAATTGGACAACTAAAACTGACTGATGATGGATGTCTTGTAGAAAATTTTACTTGCCAGGTTGCACCAAACTCTTCTGTCATTCTAGTGAGAATGAGAACTACTTGGAGGATCCAGGCACTCCTGTCCTTAGGGGTCACTGCCACTAAAAAAAGCAGGATTTTTTCCCCCCATTAAATCTCAGAGTCTCTTCAGGAAGGGTAATCAGAGAAAGTACATATGGTTCCACTCCATCCATACCCATTTTCACTTCTAGCACTATCCACTCAGTAGTGCCTTAAGGTCAATATAAAATAGAGTCTGCAGAGTTGCCGTGGTGATAGCTGCAATTCCTCCCTTGTGGCTCCAAGTGATCTGGAAGGGCAGCTCTGACAGGTACTTTCTAATTTACTGCTCAACCTCGTTTTCTGCCCATGGAGTTTATAGGGAAGGTCACTCGTCACATCTCATTTCTTTAACATTGTCCTTATTCTCTTTGTTACAAAGCAAAAGTGGGATCAAATGATCAGTCAATGCATGAGGGGAAAGAAGAGCAAAAATTTTGGAGCAGCTATGGGCCTTCTGCTGTTTCAGATGGTGATATTCATTGCCTGTTAGATTTCTGCAGGAATGTGGACAAAGACATGGGAAGTAGGACATGTGTTCAAAGGATGTGCACATGGAGCACTCAATTCTGTTGCAAACCAGAGCAGTCCCTGCCCTTGGCAGCTGAGCAGCTGCCTTTGGTCTCTGGAGAACAATATACCTGCTGGTCATTAAACTGTGGGGTGTGCAGGCTGTCACTGCAGTGGGGCAGATCACAGTGGTGGTCACCAGATCACCCCAGCTGAGACTGCCTCTCAGCTGCTCCCTGGGATGAGTCTGCAGGGAGCTGAGAGCACAGACCTGCCCACCCTCCCTGCACATGGGGCCAGCCAAGGCCTCAGGGTCCAGCCTGGGCTGCTCAGTGCTCACTGTGATGTGGTGGAGCCTTCCAGGGGATGCCCAGTCCCTGGTGGCTCACACTGTGGGATGATAATGTTGTTAGTGCATCTCCAAGCTCACTGCCCTCAGGCACTCCCTGTGGAAAGCACCCTGCTAATTCACCACTGGGGATCAGGAGCAGGAGCTGCTGTTCCCAGGTTAGGGGACTGGGTTGCAGGTTTCAAATACTGCTATGTGTGCTGGTCTGGGGACTTGAAAAGAAGGGCTGGACCTTTCTTGGGAAGGAAGGGGATCAATCTTGCTTGGAATAGGTTGCAAAAAGAATTCAGGAGGGACTCCATGCTAATTTCCTTACCTCCATACCCTCCCACATCTTGCCTTCAGCCTTACACATTTTTGCATTTCTGGGCTGATTAGAATGAGCTGCCTTAATATTAAAATACTTTCCAGAGCTGAAGGAGTTAACTGCTTACACTCTCTCTCCTTTTTGTTTCATTTTGTATATTTTAAACTCCACAGAATGCTGTGAGAGCCACAGAGCTGATATTTAGCTGGTCCTAAGCAGAGAGACTTAGAAAGCCTCCAGTGCCAGGGGCCATCAGTGACATTGCCAGGGCTGCAGTGGGAGATGGATTTGGTTCTAAGGTTTGAGGGGAGACACAGGTGATTTGCATCCTAATAGCACAAAACACATGGAAAAGGAGCTCTAGTGCTTAAAGGGTGTTTATATGAGGAGTAACAGCCTCAACAGGAGGGTCTAGCTGGCCAGATGAGGATGAGGGGCTGGCCAGATGAGGATGAGGGGCTGCCCAGATCAGGCACTGGTCAGCAGCACTGCCCATCTCTGTGCTGTGCAGGTTTGTCATTTAGGGAACATCCTGAAGCTAAAAAGCAGGCAAAGGTGGATTATGTTCGTTTTCATTGCTGAGTTGCCTCCCCCAGCCCAGGGAATTATTTTTCTTATAGATAATAACCAATCATTCCCAAATGCATCACTTGAAAGGTCTTTAGGCTGCATGCCAGGATTTTGGAGCTACCAGGGAGCCCCGGGATGGGGATGGATGGGCTTGGTTGCAGCCTGGAGATATTTATGTGTGTGTACACACCGTATTTCAGACAGCCAAAGCAGCGTGCTTAGACTCAAATTTACCATGGAAAGGCTCTAAACCCATTTTCAAACCGGCAACATAATTTAAAAGGCCTTGCAGTGCCTGAGATGACTCAAGCAAAAGTCCTCCCTCCCCCTTCCCCCGTGTCACTCACATCTCACCTTGACTGCGGGTGGCAGGATGTGATGGATCGGGGAGGCAGGGGACAGCGGGGATGGCGGCTGTGACAGCGAGGGGACTGCTGGAAAACGCCAGGGCTGCAGCCCCGAGGCTCCTGAGAGCTCGGCACAGCTCCCAGGAGCGGGATGGGCTGCGGGGACGGGGTGTCCCCTGCCGGGGGTGTCCCTGCCGGGGGTGATGCTGTGTCCCTGCCATCAGCCGGGGCTGATGCCGTGTCCCCTGCTGGGGCTGATGCCGTGTCCCCTCCCGGGGGTGATGCCGTGTCCCCTGCCGGGGCTGATGCCGTGTCCCCTGCCGGGGGTGATGCTGTGTCCCTGCCGGGGGTGATGCCGTGTCCCTGCCATCAGCCGGGGCTGCCCGGCGCTCCCAACTTTGTGTCACTGAGCGCTCTTGCTCCGCTGAGGAGAAAAGCAATTTCTGTGCAAACCTGTGAAGCGTCTTGAGGGACTGGTTATATCGAAAGCATCTCCTGGCGCTGCAAAAAGTGGGACAGTCTTCCTTTTCCCGTTAGGTTTTTACTGTGAATGGATTTTGAAGACAAAAGCTGTAAGTCAGCCCTTTTTCTTTCCTGTTTAATATATAAAATCTCTGCTGTGTGCGAGTCTGGTCTGTGCAGGATCCATTCCAGTGAAGGGAACTTGGCACACATACTGCAGTATCATCCCCCTTCTGCAGTAGATGTGCTGTAACAAAATGAAATTCATTGTCTGCTCCCAGCAGGAGCCTGTCCATCCATCTGCTACCTATCATTGTCTGTCTGTCTTAGAAATTTAAGCAGCCACCTTCCTCTGCTCCTGTCACAAGGAGGCAGTAATAATNCCCTGCCGGGGGTGATGCTGTGTCCCCTGGCGGGGGTGATGCCGTGTCCCTGCCATCAGCCGGGGCTGATGCCGTGTCCCCTGCTGGGGCTGATGCCGTGTCCCCTGCCGGGGCTGATGCTGTGTCCCCTGCCGGGGGTGATGCCGTGTCCCTGCCATCAGCCGGGGCTGCCCGGCGCTCCCAACTTTGTGTCACTGAGCGCTCTTGCTCCGCTGAGGGGAAAAGCGATTTCTGTGCAAACCTGTGAAGCGTCTTGAGGGACTGGCTATATCGAAAGCATCTCCTGGCGCTGCAAAAAGTGGGACAGTCTTCCTTTTCCCGTTAGGTTTTTACTGTGAATGGATTTTGAAGACAAAAGCTGTAAGTCAGCCCTTTTTCTTTCCTGTTTAATATATAAAATCTCTGCTGTGTGCGAGTCTGGTCTGTGCAGGATCCATTCCAGTGAAGGGAACTTGGCACACATACTGCAGTATCATCCCCCTTCTGCAGTAGATGTGCTGTAACAAAATGAAATTCATTGTCTGCTCCCAGCAGGAGCCTGTCCATCCATCTGCTACCTATCATTGTCTGTCTGTCTTAGAAATTTAAGCAGCCACCTTCCTCTGCTCCTGTCACAAGGAGGCAGTAATAATAGTAGCCTTTGACACGGCCAGCCCTTTTCTCTCTCCCTTTTCAAGTCTTTGTTAAAAGCAGGGATTTTCTGTGGGGAGAAAGAGAACAGGCAGAAACAGTGTTCATATTTTAAATGACTTCAGGGAAAAGGTTTTTCGCACAGGAGAAAGACATCCAAGGGACCTGGCCTTCTCTGGGGGGGGGTCAGTTCCCTCTGGGCCCCCTGGCTGGACAAACCTTTCTTCCAGCTGCAGGGAGCTTGGGCTCTGCCCTGCCCTGGCAGCAGAGCTGCTCTGCGTGCACAGGGTGTGTTTTGCAGGGGAAATGAAGGCATTGATACAGCCACAGCTCCAGCAAAAATCTGTGGATTTTTTTGAAAAATGGACCTCCATTTCAGAGTGGTGACAGAGAAGGGGCCTTATTCCCAGCCTGGAGTGCTCAGGGCTGCCCAATTCATGGAGCTGTCATAGAGCTATGCCTATCACCAGCTGCTGTTCTCGTGTCACAGCTGCTCTGGGCTGCAGCTACAGCCTGTAGGAGATGGCTGCAGTGCCCTGACTGCGAGGGACAACTTGCAGTTAACTTGAAGTCACCAAGAAGTCATAGCCTTAATGGGAAAAGGGGTGCTCAGTTGCCATCACCCAAGGCAGGGTGAAGCTGCTCTTCACCTTTGTGCTCTCCCAGACAGGCACCATCTCTGCTTGCTGGAAGGACATGGGTGGACTGGACTGCAGGGTTGCAGTGGGGATTGTCAGGGGTGCCAAGGCATAAAGAGAACAAGGAGACCAGAATTTAGAAATGAGGAAAAGCAAATGTCTTCTTGTCATTCCCCAGTCTCTATAGTGAACCCTCTTCTGGGTATGAATGGGTTTTTTTTGGATTCTCATCTAAGGGAACAGGAAGGTGGGGCTGAAAAGGCACAGGTCAGAGACCAAGGCTTTCAGCTCATTGCTCTCAGCAGGGAGTCCTTTTGTGCCTCAGTGCTCCTTGGCACTCTGAGCCATGTGGGCTGTGAGCTTCGGAGGGGAAAAGGAGAAACTGTCCTGGCTGTGTCTCTGGAATATGACCTACTCTTGGGTGCCATGGCTTCAGCCTTGCAGGTGTTCACCCTCAGCAGCTATTCTTGATCTGAAAGTTAATTTCCTGGGTTGTTCTGACATTTCAGAACTGGTTGTGTCACTTCAAAGTGAGTCCTGTTGCTGAATTTCATAGGCACAGAGTTTGCAGCGTGCTCTGCCTGGCTCTGAGCAGAGGCCTGCAGGGAGGCAGGGGTGGCATGGATACCCTTGGGAGGGGACAGATGACCCCTTCACTCCATGTGTGGCCTGAACCTTCTGAAACCTTGAAGACACCATGCTGGCAACAAAGCTTGCTAAAAATGTGGCCTCCTAGAGCAGTTCCCAGCTCCATGGGGAGGCTGATGGCAAAATGAGTCACTTGGGTTTGACTGCTGTGGTCTTGGAGTTTAAGACACAGAACAAGACTCAGGACTCCTGGGTTTAAGTCCTATAAAAATTTGGCTGCCTTTAGGCCTCATAAGAGACATTTAGTAACTTTTTGCCAGTTAAAAATTAAATGTATGAATTATAAGAAGTACTAGTAGAAATTATGATGGTGGCTATTAAGTAAGCAGTTCATCTTGAAAACAGGAGCTTGAAAAGGTTAGAGAAACTTAGTCTTGAAGTGTACATCTATGATAAATATTGGCCATATTAAAAAAAAAAATCCTGGCCTAAAAACCATATTAAAACTAAAGACATTTATATGGAGGTTTGTTTCCTTTGTGAGGTGGTTAATCCTTAGGGTTGCTAAATGGTACTAGATCAAACTAAAAGGTCTAGGCAGCTTGAAAAGACAATTCCACTCCAAAGGATCCAAGAACAGCATAGAATAATGCCAGTATTTTTCAACTTGCTTTATAGAAATACATCACCAGTATACTGCATTGTGGCAAACTGACAGTCAGAATGGGTACCAGAAGGGACAAAAAGCATGCTGAGCCCAGCTAATGCTCTCAGTTTGGTGAGGTCTTTCCCAACAGATATTTCACTTAGTCCCTCTGAGGAACAGCTCATCAATAAACAAGTGGGCAGCTTGGCTCTGGGTCCAGTTTTCAGAGAGCTCCTGGGGTGGTTCTGGAAGAACTGGGCTTGAGGAGCTGCACAGCAGAAGCAGCTGTGGGCAGGTGCAGTGAACATCTCATGGCAGGTCAGGCTGTGGTGAAGCTGTGCTGCAGCTGGACACCCTCCTGGGCATTGCTTGGTGTCCTGGAGAAAAGCTTTGTACTGAGCCAGGCTTGCAGGGCTAAAGCCCCCTTTGAAGTCCTGGAGCCAAGAACTTCACTGGTTGTGGTGTCCCAGATTTCACTGCTCGAGAAATGTGTGGCTTTCTCCACAAGACCTTGATCCAGTCACTTCTTCTTACCTTTAGAAGATGCAGTTCCCTCCATGACAGATTCTAGGTCAGCTCTTGGCCAAAGCTCAAAAGCCTTTTGCAAGACCAAGCCATCCTTCATGAGACCCTTTGGACATGTTCAATTCCCAGGCTACTAAATGTGTGCAGTGACCCTCTCCATAGCAACCAGTGAAAATGTCAATAATCTCTGTTATAGGAAACCATGGGAAATTCACCTAGGAGTGAATACAGATTTCACTGGTTTAAGCACTAAGACAAAAGCTTTTCAAGGATCAGCCATTTCACTGCCAAATGAAAACAGCTTGAAAAATATATTAAGGACATTTGAAGAGTTTTGGTAATAAAATGAAACATTTAATAAAGAATACTTTGCAGTTCTGTATTGTCTTTCAGCAGTGATTTACCATCAGGGTGCTGCCTGGATATTGCAAAGAAGGTTTACTAGGAATACAATAGATAATAAATTAAAGAGATTAAATCTCATCCCTGTGTGTATGTGTTAATAAAAGATCCCCATAATACTCCTGGAATACAGGAAGTATAAAAGACAATAGTAAAAGTATAAAGTGGAAAGAGAATGTTGTGAGTGACTAAACTAATCAGTGGATTAATGGACAGCCAGTGTGAGCAGAGTCCTGCTGGCAGCTCACATAGATCTCAGCAAAGCTCACTGTTGTATGTGGAGAATAAAACTGACCTTGATATGAAGGGCTGCAAAATGTCTGAATGCACCTCCCTGAAATGCTGTGCATAAAATTAATTCTATCATTAATAACTGACCCAAGCTTTCCATTCTGAGGAATCCAATTCACCTTCTGGCAACCCACTGACCGAGCAGCAGGATAGTTTCTGGAACAGGAGGGAAAGTAGAACTGCATTATACTGGTACCTGTTCTCTCAATACAGGGAGAGTAGGGGTAGAGCTACAGCAATATCAGTCTTTCAGGGGAATATGCCATCAGAAAAAAGTTTGGATACCTTAGTACCTGCAGAAACCTAGCTCAAATGTGTTGTCCAAGTTAGTTTTTAGAGGATGGAAAGCTCATGCTTTGGCCTCTGATAGCCTTTAACCCTTGCTTTTTGATTCCTCATGCAGTAAGTCAACTGGAAATTGCTCTGCTTGTCTCTGACAGCACTTTCTTAGCAGCCTGTTTTTTTGGGGCTTTCAGGCATTTGTGAATTGCTTCTATTCTTAACATTGCAATATATAGAATTGGAATGGGTGTCTTTCCAAATTAATCTTTGAAAGCATTGCTATGTTTTTCTTCATTTTCATCTATGTCCTTTTGGATAGATTGTGTCTGAAAAGACGGGCATGTGCACATGTACGTGTACACATGTATGTACAGACTCACAGACACATATTTAACATCCAATCTGTCCAAATGCAAGTTTTGAAAAATATCAAATCTATTACTCAGAGATCATAAGAGGATTGAAATTATAAGGCTTTTTAAAACATATGTTATTTTGAGTTCAATGTATACTTGCTTCAAGCTGCTCTGTGCAACCATGGAGATGAGAAAAGTACTTTCAGAAAATGAAAGCCGGAAATTTTTGAACAGGATAATTCTAGTAGCTGGGGCTGTAAGTGGCTTATTAAGAAGTCTTGGAACTTAGACTGATGTGGCAAATTTGACAACAGTGAATACAGTGAAACAGATTTGCAGAATGCAGTTGTGTGACCCTGGTTACCTGTCAGCTGGCAGGATGCAAATTCCCCTGTACAGCTTCGAGCTGGCTTCATTTCTTATGTCTCATTCTTCTGTTCATTACCTTCTAGTCCTTAGATAATGGAAAAGATGAAAGCTGGCACATTTTCTCCTTTTGAAAGACTTGTGTGCAAGGGTAATTCACTGGTGAATGGAGGAGGATAACCTGGAACAAAACAGGACCAAAGCCCTGGTATTTCACTGGGGTCTGGCCGCAGACACCTTGTTATATCAACAACTCCAGGGCACACCGGGCTAGGAAAATTGGACACACACAGCTTACAGAACTCAAGGACAGGGATGGGATTTTAAAGAAAGGGTGTCTGGAATTAACATCAGAGTCTGTCAAATGCTGGAGAAATCTAATCAAGTATGTAGAGAGAGGCTGAGATTTAGCATTTAAGGGGTTGTTTACTTTGACTGTTGGGAGAGGATCACGGCGCTCTGTGGAATGCTCACATCCATCCAGAGAGCATCCCCACTGCAGCAAGGAAGGCAAAGCACAGGCATTCATGAACTGTGTCTTACCTTGAATTGTTCTTTTTATTTAGTGCCAGGCAATGAGGAATTGTGTTTAGAAACCTGCAAGTTAGAGGTTCCTGAATAGTTATGCTCTGAAGTTCAAGAGGATAATGATCTAGCAAAATGTAACCTTCAGCCAGTGGTGAGCTGGAGGAATCAGGGCATGTTTCAGGCTGTCTAGTCCTGTTTCTGCAAAGCAAGGAGAGCAGTCTCCAAAAAACATTCCCAGGAGAACAGGTTGGGGCTTCTCAAGGAAGGAAAGGAAACCCATGCCCCTGCCAAGACCAAGGTGGCATCTTGGGCTCCCAGCCAATGCTCACTTCTCTGTGGGTGACTTGGTGGCTGTGCCAGCTCCACACCAGCTCTACTGGCTCAACGCTGCTGCTGGAAGGCTCCTGCAGAGTCAGAGTGCAATGGTGCTGAAAGCACCAGCTCGCTATGAATATATAAGTAGCTCACTGCATTCAATTAGCAGAAAATTTGGTTTGTCTCATTGCTGAACAATTGCAATGTGGAGAAATTTAATTTTATGGTGGCTGAGATCCTTTTGTATGAAATGACAAACTAAGGAAACTCCAGCAGTACAGTTATCTATCATTAAGCTATTTTACAATTCCTTCGACTATATAAATGGCACAGTGAAAAAAATCCCTTATTAGTTTAGACAGCAACAGTTCTCTTTCATTAACATTAAAGGATTGAAATTAGTAATACAGTCCTTGCACTGCCTGGTCATGATGGAAAGTCTCCCTCTCAATTAACAGCAGATAATTTCACCAAAAGCCATGTTTCCACATGTTGGGATCATCAGGCACTCCCTGGCCCCTCTTCATGGCAAAGAGAAGGGTGAAAGTTGCATCCAGTCTCTGTGTCCATGACATTGACTGGGAGAGCTTCAGTTTCAGTGGAAGAATTATGAAGTGAAAGGCCTCAGGTGGGGCAGATTGGCTGTGGGAGCTGAAGATGCCATAAAATGTTCTCATTCTTCTGGTTCAGCTGTTCTGTTTCTGGAAAGTACTTTGTTTCAGCCCTGTAGTCCTGGAAGAAAATATACCCTTTTGCTTCAGGGCTTCAGCAAATATATGAAAAGCCAGCTTTCTTTCAGTGCAGTTCATTCCATTAATGTCTCTTCTAAAGTGATTGGTACTGACTACCTTCCTCAGCACTTACATTTGTTGTTGTTAAAGACAGGATAATGTTTCGTGGTTATCTTTTTCAATACTGTTACAGTGAATGTGGTGCACCCAGGCAGGGGGAATGATGAGGAGACAGGAAGGTTTTCCCAGCACCTTGCAGGTTGTTTTTGTAAGTAAGAGGTATTACCCTGGGTACCAGCTTCTGAAAGGAGAAATTTCATTTTTCTTCACTTGTAGCTCTGTGAACAGTAAACAACTCTGATCACCACTAATGGCTACTCCTTTCTGAAAATCTTGTCTTTAAAAAGAGGTCATGGACATCAGTCCAGGCTGAAAACTTCAGATCTAAAGTCTGCTCTCTGTGTCATAAGTTCTGGCTTTTTTTTCTTATCCTCAATGGACCAGCCTCAAAGTTTGTCCTCAGCAGCTGTTGCAGATCTCAGCTTCCCCTGACAGCAGCAGTCGTGCAGAGCTGGTGTCCATCCACAACCAGAGAAAGGACAGAGGATCAAAAGGCTGTGCCCTGGAGGTCACATTTGCAGGAGAGGGGGAAAGACATCAGAAAAGCTCCGTGGGGTGTATCTGTGTAGGTGGAGTTTGTTCTTGCTCTGATATCCAGCATTTAGAAACACTATTCCAAAGACAGATTGTGCAGAAATACAAGGAAGGAGAAACCTGCCTTGAGCTAAAACTTTTCAAAAAAAGAGGTCAGAGGTGATGTTCTCAGAGTTCAAATGGGAAAGAGATTTTTTGAGAACAAAGGCATCACAATCTGAGCAGATGTAATATTTGGTGACTGGAAGCTGAAGACATAAATTCCTGGTTAAATGAAAAATGTAAGCTCATCAGGGAGGCTAATTCAAAATTTATCTGAAGATGAGGGGAGCCTTAAGTATTGGAAGTTTTACATGAGCTCAATTATGAGACAGTGTCTGGTCATGGCTATTCTGGGTGATTTTTCCCCTTTTGCTGGGCTGCACATTGGGGCAGGTGATCACAACAACTGTTTCTGTTGGGAGACTTGTGCTGGTGTTTTTTATGGCACAACAGCTCTGTGAAGAAATCTTTGAGTCCCCATGGCTCTCGACAGAGCTCTTCTGCCAAGCAGGGAACGTACTTTAAATGTGCACTGAAGAACAATGAAGGTGCCTTGTTGGCAGTGCCTGATATATTAGTCTTTGATAAGGGATGCAGATCCCTTAAATTATTTAGATGAAGAGGGATGTTTAGTTTGTCTGAATGTCAAATCTCCCGGGTGAGAGCAGATTCGTTTATAAAAAGAACTGCACTTAGTGTGTCTGGAGGGAATATTGATTAAAGGAAATGTTGGGAAGGAGATACAACACAGGACAGGGTGGGAGATGACCGACAGATTAACACAGGTTAATTCTGAAAGGGAACAAGTGATGTGTTCCAAATAATGAGCAGGGATGGAGGAAAAGAGGGAAAGCTTGCAGAGCTGCTAAATATGTCACTCATGTCTTGGACCTGTTTTCCTTCAGAGATGTGACACCACTGAGAAATTAACTGGAAAATTCCAGAACTGTGAGGGCTTTTTGACAAGCCACAAGAACCTTCCCAAACTAGGCTTGAGTCCTTATGGGCAGACCTGCTCTTAAAAGGCAAGATGTGGTTAAGTGTGGGGTTGGGTGCAAGAGAGAGGAGAATGTGAGGACGCAGAATATATGCCGTGATATTTTGGAGAAACTGAGCTAGTCTATAACTAAGCAGTCTAACTTGCATAATTCTATTGAATGTAGGCTGAAAAGACCCCAAAAGTTCCCCTGTTTATCCTTCCCACACTTTCCTGGCAGGCTGGGAAGTGCTGGCAAACTGGGGTTGGGTAGCTGTGGTGAAAAGTGGTTTAACCCATGTCACCCAGCTGATGATTTTCTGAGCTCTGAGTTAGAACTCAGACAATCCATGCAGAAGGTGACACTGGTGCTGCTGAGTTCTGAGAAAGGGGAATTTCTGCTGGTTTCAGGTGTGGTTTTGGTCAACACTGGTTTATTACCTTTCTCTAAAGAAGGCCATATGGCTCATCTGTGACATGCAGGACTGGACAACAGGTTCTGTATTGTTTGGTTTTTCTTTTCCATATTTCATGATTTCTGAAATTTTAGAGCTCTAAGGAGTGTGTTTCTTAATAGTTCAATGGCAATCTCTATTTCCAAGCAACACTACAGATGATCGAACTAAGAAATTTTAAATAGTTGAAATTTACAATTTTTAGTGGAGGAGGAACATTTCCCTCTGGAAATTCCTATTTAGTTTTCCTTCGAGCCATTTCTAGGCATTCTTAAATTTTCATTGCATGGAAGATACATTTGTAAAAATATTCCTATGTGAATAGGGACCATGGGAAATAACCCTAGGGAAAGGGAAATAACCCTTTCCTCTCTGAGCACTCCATACTGTGATGTCATGAAGATGCAAAGGGAAGTCTGAACCTTCAGTTCCCTGCAGGAATAACTGCAAGGCTCAGACATTAGTCTTTTACCCAGCACAAGTCTGATCTCTGTTGTCTTTTCTGTGGATCTGTGAGCCTGGATGTTTTTGTGATCCTGTGTATCATTTGTGCACTTTTACAGTAAGAATGTATTTTACTTCTTCTGCAGAGCAGCACCTGTTCCTGCATGTCAGGAGAGGGTAACCTTTTTGTGAATTACTTTGGAGATTTTCAAGATGTTGTCCACGGAACCCTGTCGATCTAAAGATTAGGTTTTACAAGCCCATGGAAAATAACTTGGAAAAACAAAAGCTTCCCATCTGTAGACTCAAATTTGTGGCCCCAGGGGGCCACATTTCCATCTGAACATTTGTAGGAGATTACAGATGTACAGATTTGGAAACTTCTCATGCAGAGCGATCAAAATGAAAGTTTGCAGAAGCTGCTTGAGGGTTGTAGGAGACTTGCTAGAAAACCCTTAAACCCCAAGCCCTGAAAAGCTCTGGTTTACCTTTTTGGTGAAACCAGGATGGCTGTTGTGTACCAGTGGCCTAATGAGTAAAAGCACAAAAAAAGGAACCAAAATGCTCTCCTAAGGTGTATTCAAGGAATTAAAGAAAGACCTCTTGATAAATATGAATGATGGATAAAAGAGCTTCTGAGATCAAGCTCTGATTGAGCAGAATATGTGGTCAATTCTAAATCCCTTCTGTTAAAAAAGTCAAGCAAAGAATTTGCCTCAAAAAAGAAAGGAAAACTTGCAACATTTTGTTGCTACTTGGAATCATTTACTCAACTGGGTTGTTGGTTACAGTGAGGATGCTACTGTGGGTAAAGTTAGATCACTGATCCACATTTAAGGGACTGGTTCTTAAAATCTAAAAAAACCCCAAAAAACAACACCAAAAGCCACAGCAGAGCTGAAAGAGTTTTCCAGAATATTTTTCACATTCCAGAATGGCAGCTCGAGGAAGGTCATGTCACCAGTGTTGGTGCATGCTGGAGAAGAGGAATTCAGCTGTGCTGTCATGATTATCTTTGTTGTGGGGTGCACTCCCAGTACATGAAACATCATTACTGGAGGATCTTTGTGATGCAATATAGGTACTTGCTCTCCTATGGAACAATGCATTGCTCACAGCTATAGCTTTAGTGATTAAGGTGTGAGATGTAATGTCTGTATGTGCATCATCTCTCTGTTTTTGACACATATTCTGGTCTTTGGATTCTGATTTTTCATACACGTTAGCATAAATCTTCAATAACTCAAGAGATATAATGCTTATCTTTGTGATGAAGTGTGGATTTGCTCTATAGATGCTTATGAAGTTACTTTGTTTTTACATCATTTTGACAAAGGAATCAATTACAGTGAAATTGCTTTTTGTGTGTTTCTTGTTACCTGCAGGGTGTATTTTCAGGGAGTAATATCACATCCTAACTAGGTGGATAAGCAGACAAGCATATTTCTAAACAGGATAAATGAGCCCTGGTGAAGCACTGAACTAACATTACATTCCTGCTTATATCCAGCTAATTCACTGCATCACACAATCTATCTCTGGATGTATGATGAGATTTTTGGAGGCATACATAGAAGCAATTCAGTAGGCAATGTACACAAATTTTCAGCTGAGTCTAGGTGCTTAAGTGTTATTAAGACCTTTGAAAATTGCCTTTGATATTCTGAACAAAAAGTCAAAGAGGGTATTTTTACTTTTGATTAAAAATTGACTGAGCAGGTGTAAAGATATATTGCTATTAGCTGAAGGGGAAACATTTTCTAGAAAAGCATACCAAGTCTTCCTTTCATTTTTATTTATTATTCATCTTAAAGGTTGAAAGAATAGATGGATAGAGGAAGAATGTGGTTTTTTATTACCTGAATTTAAATAGATTGCCCTATTCTCCCCAACTTGAGGAAAGTCTGTTAGCTAGCAATGCCAGGAGGGGCCATGGGGCCTTTGCTCTTCTTTTCCTGAGTGTCTGTAACATGGTCCCTAAATGCCTGCTTCACTCACCACAAACCCCATGAAAACCAGCTTGATTAAAGAAGTGGGGGGAAAGGCAGAGCAGGGAATGAAGATTTTCTTATTTTGTCCTTCTGAGGCAGCAGCTTTACATTGCCCTCCAGATCAGCCAACTGATTTGTGACTTCCAGGGACACCAGGAGGAGCTGGCAGCTGATTTGGAATATCAAATATATTAAAAGGGGGTTGTGTTGTGGCCTCACATGAAGACAAGGCAGGATTACCTGGTGAGGGTGTTGTTGACACGTTTGGGTTTGGTGTGGCTCACGTGGGGATGGCCCAGCTGCAGGAGGGACAGCTGTCACTGGAGGCACAGCCTGCTGGGGCTTTGGCACTGCCCCACCCCTGTGAGAAGGGTTCCAGCCCCTCTGGTGGGAGAAAGCATGTTCTCCTCAGAAGGTGTCACCCTTATGATAGTCTGAATCCCAAGGTAAAAAGGTTTATGCTCCCAAAAACTCTTGTTTTACAACAACCATTAGAAGCCAGGTCTTCTTAACATTGAAAATTTCCATCCTTGTTTGTATTTTGCCATGTTCTTGGATGTCACATTTGTCATGGCACCTATGAAAACTGACTTGTTCCTCCTCTAGAAAAACACACCAGGATATTTTGATCCCTCTCCACTTTGTTTCAGCCCTCGAGTCAGGGTCATTCTTGTTTTCTGTATCTGTCTCCCAGCATCTGACTGTACTTCCCAACACACCATCTTCCCTTCATTGAAATGTTCCACAGAGCCAATGTGCCACCTTCCCCCCGATGCCTGCGTGGTCAGATGAGCTCCTCCAGCCCACTCTGGGAAAACTGGGTCTGTAGTCCCCATGTGCAATGTGGAAATCCAGCAAGGAGTCAAGGTCTTACCTAAGGCTTTTCTTATGTACAACTGCTTTATTCCTATAAAGCACTAAGGGAGTTATAAATGTGGTGTGTGAGGGAAATAACCAGTTTTAAACACAGTCCTCCCCCCTGTCTCTGAATTGCATTTCCAATTGTTGCCTATAGGTGCAGTTTTGTGATTCCTCCTGATTTTTCATCTGCCTGGTTTAACATTATTGTGTGTTAATGTGATGACCCAAAAGAATTGTTTTTAAAGCTCTTTTTTTTCCCCCTCTCTGATCCTGCCATGTGCTTGCAAAAATGAAATTCCAGCTTTCTCCTGGTTTGTGTGGAAGTGTGGATGGCTGAGAGGCAAGTGCCTCCATCTCAGCACCTCAGGCATGCAAGAACCAGAACAGGTGGATGGCAATGGCATTTGAACATGATGAGTAGTAGCAGGTAGTCCCTGGTGTTTGTGTTTTGCCAGACTAGCATCAACCTTTAAGGACATAAAAAAAAAAAAAAATAATAAAAAATCACATGCTCTATCTGCTCTCCAAATGTCAGCCAGAACCTAGCATGGACACAGGTGTGCCAGCAGGAAAGAGATTCCACCAGCTGCTGTGTGAGGAATTGGCTTAATTAATAAGTGGTGTGGTATTCCTGCAGAGGCTTAGGATCAGCAGTGCTGTGAAGGTGAGGGAACTCAGCAGAGGTCAGCCCAGGACAGGACTGATAGCCCTGCAGAAGCAGTGAGATGGGGCTTCCTCCGTATTTTACTAGATCATGTTGATATTTGAGGCAAGGCAATGCCTTATTCCCTTGAAACCTCAGTCCAGCCCTTACATCTAGTACTAAATGAGTATTTCAAAATCTTACTTTTGTTGTAAATATGTGGTGTAAAGGCAAGAAGTTTCATCTTAGCTGCTACTTACTGCAGAAAAATAGCTAGTGATCTCCTGAGAGGTCCTTGCTTGTCTCTTCTGCTCTTGACCAAGCACTTCTCCTTTCTAGCCTGAAGGGACAGAGCAGGCAGTTCCCATCTGCATTCTTCAGCAGTTCCCTGCCTGATTTCTGTGCTGTGAAGGAAGGGAATAAACACTGAACACAACAGAAGAAGTGAAGTACAAAGTGTGGCCTCTGCTCCCAAACCCTTCTCCCCACCTGATGAAAGTGTATTTCTTGAACCAACAGAGTCATGAAGAGCTTGGTCCACCAAAAAATGTCTTACAGCTCTCATCAGAGCAATGCATTGCTGCAAAGCTGGTATTAGGTCCCCTGAGGATGTTTTATTTCTGTCAACTGGCACCTTCTGGTTTACATACCAATAAAGAAAATCCTAGGAAAATGGCATAGGACAGGAAAGCAGCTATTCTGCAGCCTCTAGAAAATTACTTTGTTTGTTTTGAGGTTTTGTCTTTGGTTAGTTTTCGGTTTTTTCCTTTTAGTGTGGAAAAACTCTACAGCAGGAGGGATTAGAAGAAGAGTATTAGAAGCTATGTTTAGTGATGGAGATACAGACTAATTTAAAATAAGATACAAGATTAATAAAATATTAGAAAAGTCTGGCTGAGCCATTTGGGAGGTTTTGGAGGAGGAGATGAGAAGGGAAGGAATCAATCCTAGAGCACGGATCAAAGATATGGCACAATCAGATGTACTTTTCTTGTCCTAAAGGCTTAGCTGAAACCATTCCATGGGTGTGTATCCAGCTATATTCTTTCTTTATCTCTTGCATGGTAGGACTTAAACAGGCCACTCTAAGGCAGTATGATCTAAAACTGGGCTGGGGCCAAAGCAGGGCTGAGCCACCCTAGTTATTTGGTAGAAAACCTCATGTTGATGCCTTGAGCTGCTGTCTGTGTGCAGAAGTCATTGAATATCTGGAGGGTACCTGCAGCCATTGGCATGGGCTGTCCCTGAAACCCTTCTGCTGCTGAAACAACAATGTGTTCCTAGATCCCAGGGTGCCACAGCAAAAAAAAAAAAAAGGGTGGTTACTGAGGAAAGCAAAGGGATAAAGCAGAGTGAGGCAATAATGGACAGCAAATAACACAGCAACATTGCCCTGTGGGCATCCTCAGCACTGCCCCCCAGGCTGACTCCCTGCTCCTCTCGAGATCCAGGGAGCAGCAGGACCAGGTGGGCCATGATATCCAGAAGGAGATACAGTAAAAATCTTACAGCCAGAGCAGCAGTATGTCAGGACAGGATGTGAAGATTAGAGCAACAAAATGAATAGCAGGAAATTGAATGTTTTAAATAAAGTTAGTTGTTTATGGCTAAATTAAGAGCCTCTCATTAATTCTCTAGTCTGCCAGCACATGAAAACTTAATGATTCCCTCTAAAAATACCCTATCCAAAACACAATTAAGAGGCTATTAGTAGGTATAGAGAACAATAAATAATAAAGGCTGTTGATTTTAATTCTTCAGAATTGACAGCTGGAAATGGAGCATTTGCAAGCTGAGTAGACTGATACCTTTAAAAGAAAAGACATACATAGCCCTGTGCTGATTAATTCTAGGCTGTTTGCATATTTTACCTTGGCAAGTAATCTGGGCAGAGGCAAATATGATGCTCATTTCAAAGTCTTCTGAGGAAAGGGGGAGTGGGAAGTGCTGGCTGCTGCTGCTCTGTCTCACCCACAGCAGCACTGCCGAGCCCTCTGCAGACCACGTGCACACAAATCCTTTGGCAGGTAATGAAGAAGCACTCTGCAACTCTGAAATGAGCAGATGTCTGCAGTGCTGAAGGAGTTACACAAAGTTTAAATAAGGTGTCAGGAATAACTTCTTCACTCAGTGTCTTGCAGACTGTGATTTTAGGCAAGTACAGCATAATTACTGGGCAAACGTTGCAAACTAAACTTCCATAATTTTTCAATTTCAAAATGTGACAACTGTAGCAATTTTTATGAACCTCCTATGTCCAAATTCTGCTTTCCTGGCAATAAAGCTTTACTGACATAAATTTTTCAATAAAGTAACTTTTACAGTTACATGTACTACTAAACTGAAATTAAAATTTCCATGAGGGTGATTGTCATCCTGTTTCCCCCAGACATGGAACCCATACTGTGGACAGTTCTGTCTAGATGCTACAAAGCAGCACATTAGAGTTTCATGGATTTCAAATCCCCAGCATTACCTGCTTGCAAGACCACCATAAACCTCATGACAAGAAATAAAATATTTTAGTAGAAGCAATTTATAGAATTGAAAAGTAATATATATGAAACAAGTAATACCAGATTACAAATATCCCTTGAGAAGGAAAAATAGAAAAACTCACACTATACACTAATTACTGCAAGTTATTTTTTGCTCAGCTTGTAAATGATTAACAAGGCTGTAATTTGGCCAAGACATGATGGATTTATTTGTTTATTAGAAGACTTGCAATGGTGATTATGGCTTGGGCACTGGAGTAAGCTGGTTTGCTTAAGTAACTGCTGCTTTATCAAACTTATTCTCAGAATTTCAAATGGCTTTATAATAATGAAAGAAATATACAAGGCAGGTGATATGTTGCATCCAGAAGGTTATAAGGATAAAATCTCTCCTTGCCAAAAGTGCCAGTAAGCCCTTATTGACCACTAATCCCAGAGAATCTGTTTATGATCTCATTTTCCCATTTACTTCCACACTCAGTGAGTTCAGTTGATATTTAGGGAACTACAGGTGAAGGATAGTGATAGAAATGAGCAATGTGTGTAAATCTGGTCCAACAAGGAAACATCCTTGGCAAAGCCCTATGTTATTGCATCATAAATGGTCCAAAATTAAAGCAAATTCCTTCTAGGAGAAAAAGCCTCATAATGGGACAGGATTTTTCTTTTGTGTAAAAAAAAAAGGAAATACAAAAGTCGTTCAAAAAAGGACACCCGACATCAGAGAAGAAAATCTAACTGGATTGTATGATGTGTTTTCTAGTGATTTTCAGGAAAAACTGACATCTATGAAGGGACTCCACTGAAGTATTCAGCTGCAGGGTCCCCTCTATCCAGCACCAGGAGTGGCAAAACCCCATCCTTGCCTGGATTCAAGGATCCAAACATTTGCATTTCTTTCCACTGAAAAGCAAAGTATATTATCTGTTTAGTTCAGATATCTGAATTTAAGTCAAAGGGATATCAATCTAGTAATAGACATATTCAAAGCCAGGAACAGGAGATGAAAGGGTTGCCCTTCTTTTTCCAGAAAACTTCAGTAAGAGGAAGATAATTGATTATAAAAGCTGCCAAAATGATTTGAAATGATGCAATTTCAAATCTGTTGAGCAATTCTTTTCTGAAAGACTGAATAGGTCAGAATTACAGATGTGGGAATATCTTAGCTCATTAAAGTCCTCCCTATTCTTCAAGACCCTGCATATACACAATTATATATTCGATTTGCAATTGAATTTAATTTACATGCTTAATGATCCAGAAACACAAGAACACAGTTAGAGGCGAATAGAAAGTTTGGCAACATTCTCAAAATAAAGAATGGTTAATCAATCAGATGCCTAGGTTATGAGAGGGAAGAAAGAAAACAAGGACAGTGCTGAAACCGAGTACAGACCACTCTGGGAGCAGATATTCAGCCAAAAGGATGAGTCCAAATAATGTCTGAAAAGCAATGTCAGGCTAAGACCTTACAATTGGTGCAGTGTAACAATGACTCTGAGCCCTGCTGTGCCTCGTGTGCCCAGTTGGAAACTGAAACAGCTATATTATTTTGTTTATCTGAAGTGTGTCAGGCCTTAGCTCAAGAGTTTTATAATTCGGTTGGTGTCTTTGAACCATAATGCAAATATGGTTCAAACAACTTCATACAAACCCTGGCACAAGTCTGTTGTTTTCTGGATAAATTTGAAAAGATGCAGAGCAGAAGTTTCCCAGTGCCTCCTGTAGAAACATTCCTAGGATGCATTGCCTGAGCCAGGGATCTGGGGGAATGTGGACTCTAGAGATAGACCATGGGCAGGTTGCATCAATGCAGCAATCAGGGAGTGAGGAGTGAGAGCAGCACCTTCTCAGGGAGGGCTGCAGCAGGGGCACACCCACAGAGCAGATCTGCACATGCAGGAGGAGTAATGTGATTTTAACAGGCTTAAGGAATCTCCAGAAATAAACATAAACAAGGAAGAAGAACCTTGGCTGGAGATTGAATCTATTTACTAGATGGTGCATGAGAGTCTAGTATAGCCTCCCATGGGAAGAAAATTTTTCTTTAATTTCACAGTTAACCATGGGAGGATTTAAGCTTTTGATTAGTTTATAGCCTTCAAGATTTGGGAGTGAAGCTTTTAAAAGAGAGTACTAAAGGCTAAAAAGCAAGGAAAAGGTAAAAATTACCCAAGTGTTTCCTGTTGTTACAACTTCAACCCAACTTCATGTACATTAAAACATATATTTGGCATATTTTAGGTGAGACAATGCTGCAAGAGCTGGAATGAATTTTTGTGGTACAAAAGTTCAGTCTCACTCCAGCAATCTGTGGACCATTAGTGTCTTCCCCAGGACAGTGAAAGCACCCAGGAAATGTTGTGCAAACTCTGATGATCATGGGATGGCAAATCCTTTGGTAGTGAACCCTGAAGGACAACACCAGGACATAGGAAGAGAAAAGAGACTTGCACTTTATTGCTGCTTTCACATGCTAAATTAGACTTTCTTCTCTCTCATTGATTTCAGAAAATGAAGTCCTGATATACTGCAGGCTAAATGAGAATAATAATAAAAATAAGTATTTCTTACAGCTATGGAGCTACTATGCTGTACTATGCTGTAATTTTAGGAATGCTATTAAGTGTTTGATTGGTGGCATAAAGTTTCTCTTTACTGCATCCATCACCAGAGTTTCTCATGCAGATGAATTGCCTTTGCTTAAAAAGCAAGGGGACTAGAGAGCAACAGGAAGGATCCAGACACCAGGCATAATTCTGTTGAGAACAGAATTAGGTTGGAAGATTTATTCCGTGGTAATTTCTCCCTCCTTGTGAGCTGGGCACCTGGCTCCAAGCCTGGGCCAGGTTGCTGGGCCACCACAGAAGCTGCAGAGGAGGTTGGGGGAGTTCAGGCTCAAGAGACAGCTGGGTCACAAGACAGCATGACAGCTCCCAGGGTGGCAGCAGCACTAAAAAAAGCTGAGAAGGTTTTAGAGAGACTTCCAAAACAAGAAAGTTTCAGAAATGGTCTGTGCAGGAAAATATTGGCTTTACCAGACCTCAGAAGTTTCAGAGGACTGTGAGGAGCCTGCTTGTGTCAAGACTCCTACTGAGAAATTGTTTGATACCAAGTGAATAAAGTGTGTTAATATCCTGTGTGCTCCTTGTGGGATCTCTTTTGCCCTGAAATACTTTGAATTTGGAAGGGATTTCTGGGCACTAGGCAGCACTCCCACTGCACCCAGCAGCAACAGTGACTTGCAAACAGTTCAACCAAAGACTGAGGTGAGAAAGAATCTTGTGTGATCCCATCCTCAATCTAGAAATTCAGCTGAAAGAAAACGTGTACTTGGCAGATATGATTGAGTCTACATAGTAAACAGCTTCATGAAGCAGCCACTCATCTCACTTTAAAGTGACAGCTACATTTACCTCATTTAAAATAAAGAGTTTGGGTTGAGGCACACCATTGTGCTTAAGAACAAGTACAAATAACCTGCAAGCTCCCTTTCCCCAAAACTCAGATCATTTATTATTCTAGGTTGCTTGCAGTATGGTTGCTTAACTTCCCCTTCATTGTAGATTTTATTTTCCCCTTCTTCTATATCCTATCATTCCAGGGGAACAAGAAGTTAAAGGGAGCCAAAGGGAGAGATTTCAGTAAGATCACATCTGTTAGTGGAAGAAACATTGCTGGAATATTGTCTTGTCAATTGCTAGATGGTGTTAATGAAAACATTATGCAAGTTGCTGTGGGATAAGAGAGGCTCATTGCAGATGCAAACAGATGTTTCAGTACCAAAGTAAAAATGCTGGGAATAATTTTAGCTGTAATTAACGTAGTGCATTTTATAACAAATTTGTACCTTTAAGAGAGTCTTGAAGCTGTAACCTTGAATTATATGATTGTTTTATGACAGATGTCAGTGGAGCACTGTGGAAATTTTCTCTAGTAAGGAGGAAGACACCACACTTTATGTGTCTTCAAAGGGGCTCCTGTGAATATTAGTGCAATTGCTCCTTTATAGGCATGGTCCCACTGCATGCTAAAAACCACTTCCCTCTGCTGCCTCCCCAGCTCCATGATCACTTCATTCCATAACTTTCTGCAATAATGCCATTGCAGGGGAGAGATTCCTTCCTGCTTCCACTTGGTGATCAGCTCCTGCCCTGAAACCTTGGGACTGAATTAATAGCCCTTATAATTTCCATGCTGTCCAGCAGCAGTGGCTGTTTTCTAGGATATCTCAAATGTTGAGAGGGATGAGTAATGTCATTTATGGGCTTGCTCTGAGAATGAAGACATTAGGGACTGAGTCCTTTGCAATAAATCATTCACCCCACAAAGAATAATGGTCACTGTGCAGTCTTTGAGCCTGTGGTGTGAGCGTGGCTGTCCCCCATGCCAGAGTACACCAGCCTCACTAAAGTCGGCGAGAGCCCCTTGCATTAGTAACCCCCAGGGATGTGCTCACTGTGCCAAAGCAAAAGGGATGTGCTTTTGTGCTAGGAAACCACAGCTACCTGAGTTATTGTTGGAGAGGGTATATCCTTGTCAGCCTTAATAGTAATTTATATTCCCAGGTCAGGCATTTCAGGAAGTCAGCAGTGTCAGTGGGGGATGAATCAGCAGAAGCTGCTTTTTGGAAAGTAACCTCTGGAACAGGTCTGACAACCAGTCTCCCTCCAACAGTTATGGCTCCTGATGGACTCAGAGATGTTCTGACAGCCACTAATGAGGATTGTAGGTCAAGGGCTGGGGGATTTCTGCTTGGCTCAGGTCCATGCAATCCCATGCAGATGGAAGTGCTGACAGCAGCAGCGTGGCTGGGAACAGTCACAGGGGTGGATCTGTAGCAACACTCATCTGTGGGACTGCTCATGTGGGAAACACAGGGCAAAACCATAGAAAAAATAGGATTATGTATTGAGTCTGGGACTACTGAATCCCACAGGAAAAGCATTCCTGTCCTCACCCAGGTGTGGGGATGTCAGCACTGCAATTTTTGGGAGCAGTTCAAGCCCTGCCCCCAGAGCACTCCCAGAGCATTGCACTGCACAGGGTGATGCTGAGGCCATGGCATGACCAGCACAGCTGCCCCCTGTTCATCACTGAATCTGAAACTGCTGTCCTTGCCAACACTGCCCGTGTAATAAAAGCCTGAGCATTATCCCAGCAACTGAAAACTTCTCTCTCTTTGTGTTGAGATGTGGAGAAAAAAATCAGGATGGTTGGTAGTGAGTGTTTGGCCAGCTGTGGTAAGCAACAGGGGCTGTGCAGCACATACAAGTTCACACTGTGCTGGCATGGACATTAATTTGGACCAGGCTTCTGATGATGTATAGTCTGTGATGACAAGGGTAATTTTTTTTCATGTAGCACTTTTTACCTTGTTGCTAACTGAACATTAAGGAGTCCTAAGTCATAGCCAGACATTTATTTTACCCCTAAATCACCCACAGAATCCTGATAGGAAGATAATTTATCAATAAACCAAACAAATTCCAGTAACTGTAAATCAATGGGAAAAGATTATTTGCCAATTTAGCCTACATATATATTTTTTATCTTTCTTTCTGCTCTTGCAGATAAGGAGACCTAGTTAAAATGCTTTGTTATACCCAGTTTACTTTTCTCTGCCCTATTTTAATGATAGTGGGAAGCACATTGTCCCCACCATTCAAGGGACAAATCCTGCTTCATAATGGTATAAATCCAGGACAACACCACTGCAGAGTTCCTTCACAATACTTTTGTAATATGAAGGAAGAATAAGCCTAAAAGTCTTGTATTGCAGAAAATGGTAGAGAGGCAGAAGGACATCTGGGTTAAAAATCCTGATAAAGAACAGTTGTGTGAGATACCTGTAATGATAGGAGCTGATTTGGGAAACTGTATGAGAGGAAAAAAAACCTATCTTTCTATAAATGCTTTTCAAAAGAAAAATGTTGAAATCTCTTTTAAAAATCTGGCATGAGATTCAGTTCAGAGAAAAAACCAAACAAGGGGGTTAATTTTAATGTTGATTCTAGTGTGGGGAATTTCTTCTGGCCAGGGCATGGGGTGTTTAAGGTGCCACACCTGGGGCACTGTGGCAGTCCAAACATGCTGACCTTGATTTCAGGTGGGGCTGTGAGCTGAGCCTAAGGTTAGTGCTGAAGAGCTAGAAATAAGACTTTATTTTTAAAAGACAAGATCAGAAGCGGGATCAAAATGCAGCTGTAGTAGTCAAAATCCTTCCAAATAGCCAAGGTCAAGGTGCTCAGTTTCAACCTCTTGTAGACTTTCCTTATTTCTCACCTTTGGTTTTCCTATTTGGCTTTTAAAACAAACTTAGTATTACTCAAAGTTGTTCCTGAAAGAAACAGAAACCTGACCCTTCTTCTGTCTGCAGTGAGAGGAGGCACAGATCCTGGCTCCCTTAAGGTGAAGGTCAACAGATAAGCTGGTGTTGAGAAGCTGTGTAGCTGCTAAACGGGTTTGCATCACCTCTTCTACATCCATGCCTGTGTGCTGACCTCTTTCCTTTGCCCTGTACTACCCCTGCACAATGCAATTGAGAAAACTGGCTGCAACCTGCACCAACCATCCTTGCTCTGCTTCCAGGCCTTTCTAACTGCTACAGTCCAGCAGATCTGCAAATCTGACTTTAGGAAATAGTTAATTTCATTTAAAGACATTAATTGAAGTGCCAGGGATACTTTAAATATAAGAAAACTAGAATCATGTTTTTTTTAGAGATGTGTTGGGCTGTTGATTCACCTGGCTGTGCCTCCTCAGCTGTTTTCAATCTCATTTGTGGTGCTGGGAGTGGTTAAACCCTGGATGGCAGCTTATTTCCCCTCACAAAACTTGGTCCTGCTGCTGTCCCTTTCCTCTGTGCTCTGGAGGTGGTTGGAGTTGTTGCACAGATCTCTGTTTGGCACACTGCTGGGATCTGTCCTCTGCTGTCCAGCCTGGCTGTGTCCTCCTGCAGCTGAAGTCAGTCAGCCAAAGGTGAGAGGCAATCCCCAGAGGTGCTCTAGGGTGTGTGCAGAAATCCCAGCCAACCTACTTTTCCCATCTGCCAGTTGTCCAAATGGGTGTGGGGCAGAGAGGGATGGAGGGCACGGGAATGCAGCGAGACTGAAGTAAGAAGATCAAAGAGTGGGGGATTGTATTGGGTGGGGGTGGAAAAAAAAGTGTTTTGCACCAGGGGACAGTATGAGTATAAGGTCTGGGATATGTTTAAACTGGGAATTGCAGAGAAGTTTCAGCATGGAAGGTGTCTTTAATGCCAGCATAGGTAAAGCACGTGGCTCTGTAGCACCTTGCACTTGGGAGGCTCTGTGCAGTGTACAAGAGCCATGAGCTGCTTGGCTGTTGGCATGGGCTACCTTCTCCACTGCTGTGAAAAGTGAAACAAGGGCAGGAGAGGGGCTGGAGTGGGCTCCAGAAGCAGAAACAGGGCTCAAAACCTTCAGGCTGAAGCCCCTACAGCCCCTGCTCCCAGTCTGAGTGCCCTGCCATGAGGGACTTGAGGCTTTCTCTCCTCTGACACCAGGATTTGCTGTGTGCTTTTGTGCCTGTGGACAGTTGTCCTGTGTTTTTTTTCTGATGGCATATTGTGATTTCTGAACAGTTATTTAGTGAGAAATCCTGTACTTGAATACTGTGACTGAAATGTCTGTTGCTTTATTTTCTGCTGCTACAATACTAATTTTCACCTGAGATTACTTCTGGAACTGTTGTCCTCATCTTTGCTTGATTTTTCTGATAGTATGGCCCTGAGACTCTTTCAGGTGCTGTGTGAAAAATTGCTATAATTGGAGAGGGTGTGAGAAACAACAACCTCCTGTTTCCCACTGCTCCCATCAAGATGAAAAGAGAAATTAGAAAAGTTAAGCTGCAGCCAATGTTTCCCCTGGCCAGTATTTTTCTTACTTCTTTGTCAGCCTCATTTAGCATTTCCCAGACTGTGCCTCAGTGATTTGGATTAGGTGGAAACCCACAATAACTTGAGCAGCTCAGTGTGCACAGCACAAAGAAAGATTTTCACCATGCAGGGATGCTCTATGCATTCTTGCCTCTGAAAAAACCTAAGTGGAATAAGAGACTGTAGGAGGATGAAACCAGTCTCCATTTTGTTGTTAAGGGCAGGGTGGGTGAAGAATTGAATGATGTAATTGGTTGCAATGACCCTGCACTACCAGAACTCCCCTTCACAAGAGATGCAGTACTCCATGCTAGCATGCCTTTTCCTGAAAGGGATTCACTCTCACACAGCTTTGCCAGCAGGCATTGGATTCATGCAGAAACCAAATAACTGTGGGAGGAATAAAACCTAAAGCAGGGAAAGAAGAAAGGCAGGCAAATTCCACCAGGTGTACTAGAGATACAGCTGGTGTCAGTGCCCAAAAAGGATGGCTTCCTCATTCAGCCCTTTGAGAAAATGGGAATCAAGCCTGGAGTGTGACTTTCTTGGCAGGGCTGGGTTAACAGTTGGGCTCAATGATCTCAGAGGTATTTTCCAAGAGAAATGATTCCATGATTCTGCACCACAGTGTGTGGCTCTGGATAAGTCCTGGAGCTCTAAAGTATGTCTGCAGCAAACTGCTGCTTCTGGGGATGTAATGAATTATTTAAGAGTGAGGATGCACATTGGAAAAAAATTCTATCCTTTGCCACTGAGCAAAAGGGCAACCCAAATGTGTTCCCTTGTTTGTGTCCATCCCCAAATGCTGTGGGAGCAGATACTATCCACTGGCTCTGCAATATATTAATCACAGTGGTACACCAAGGTTACTGGTTCTCTGCCCAATTTCCACTTGGTTTTCTATACTCTGTCACTGAGTTTAATTTTTGTATATTTCTGCTGGGTTCATGGAAAAGAAGCAGGATCTTTATCTTAAGTCTTTCTCTTAGAATTCCTGACTGGGAGTCAGTCAGGAAGAATTCATTTTCCCCCTCCTGCTTCCACTTCACCACCTTCCCAGCTACTTGTTACTTCGAAATGGCAAAGAACAGGTTCCTGTCAGAGACCACACCCAGGGGTGAGGTTGTTTCTTTTTCTGTTTGAGCAGGGACAGGGGTGAGGGGATAGACTTTAATTTATGGGGCAAATACTGAGCTGTGCTGGAAAAAGCTGATGCATTTCAGGAGAAAGCTGTTCTTAGAACAGGCTCTGCCTTTGTGCCAAAGTCTCTCCAGAAATGTCTGAAATTTATCCAAGAGGGCTGTTGGGATAGCAAAATACAGGGGAACATTCCCAAAAGAGTGGATTCTTCTGTACACAGGCAGTGGCATCCTGTGTGTTCAAAACCTCAGTTCTGGACAAAAAATATAAAAATCCTTAAAGATAGAAATGTCTTCATGTTGAGACAGCAGGATCATGGTAATCATCAAAAGGAAAATGTGCATTGTCACTTGTGCATTGACAGGGGCTCTGAGCTCTCAAACAGGAGCTGAAGGAAAGGAGCAGAGGTATTTGGGGCTGCTCTCTGGTGATAACCAGCCTGCTTCTCAGCCTCCAAACATTTGGCTACCTTGGATAAGTAGATCAGCTCACAGTGCTCCCTCCAGCAACTCCTCTTACTGCCTGTGCCACATTCCTCTCAGGAAAGAGTTTCAGGGATGGCCAGACCAATTCTTCCCTCATCTTTCCTTCTTACTTAATGGAGAGGGAGTTAAATGACAGAATGATAAGCTGCAGGTCTGGCTGGATATAAGCATAAGAAAGAGGAGGCTTTGAGACTGGCTTATCTTATCTCTCTGTGCTCCCACAATGTCTAACAAACCACAGAAATAAAAGCAGAACCAGAATAGGTTTTTTTGGTTGCTATTTTGTTGGGGTTTTCTTTCCTCTTTGTCTAACTCTCTTGGGTTTAAAAAATACACTTTGAAAAGTAAGGTTAACTCACAAGATTTAAGATCCCTGCAGTAAACCTCACAATGCTTGCAAACTGGCTCATCTTGGTTGTGTAAGTAGCTGTTACCTTGAGATGTCTGATTTTGCCCATTTCACTATAACCTCTAGCAAGGATATAACCCCCTTTCTAAACTCTCTGCAGGTTAAGCACCTGCCATCTGTGACAATTTCAACGAAGACCCCTCAAAAAGCAAATCTTTGGACAGGAATTGCCTTGGGTGAGGAAAGCTTGTGGCTTTTAATGTTACTGTGATACCTGCTGTTTTATTTTTCCAAAACTTCTGTGACACCCCCCCCCCCCCTCCCCCCCCTTCCCGTTTTCTCC
>VZRH01008207.1:199509-264194 GCA_013397555.1 Urocynchramus pylzowi
TTTTTCCAAAACTTCTGTGACCCCCCCCCCCCCCCTTCTCCAGCTTCCAGGTTTTACCCCTTGTTGAACAAGATTAAAACATGAATAACATGGTCTAAGGGTATGGAAGACTACAGCAGCTGATGAAGAGCCCAGACTGTTTGAGTTCAGTTTAAAATTTATAATTTCAAACTAATTTCATTAATTCAGTGGCATGACTCAGTGTTTTCTAACACATCTTTGGTTCAGCAGTAATATATTGCTTGGGTAATCTGCTAATAGCTTCTTTAGAATTGTTGCCTTGAAAACAGCCTGGTTTGGATTGCTTCCCCACCCCTCTGCCCCCCTTATAATATTGCAATGGGGTATTTATCATGCTGCAGGAGAGGAATTCAGAAAATTGTATTTTCTGCTGTAAATTAAAAATATGATAGTAGGAGTTCAAGATAGCTCTTCTGTGAAGGGTGTCACTGTGGGAATGACTTCACATTCTAAACCAGCCTGATTTTGGGACTAGATTTTTGCCAGCCACTTACAGACCGATAAAAAAATTCTGAGAGCTTATCAACATAAAGGAAGGACTGGAATTGGAGCTAATTAACTTTTATCTAATTTGAAGTAGACATGCAGGTATTGATAACTATTACATTAGCTGTCCCTCTCCTCCAACAAGCCATATGTTACAGAGAACCCGCTCATCTGCTTGTGCTGCCTCCCCTTGCCAGCCAGAAACCTTTCAGGCTCATTTCTTCTGATAAGAAATGTCAAATACTCCAGGCTTCCCAGCAACAGCCAGGAGCCAGAGGGGCTGCCTTCACCACCAGCTGGCTTGATATCTGTGTCTTTTGGGTGCATGGTACTCGTTAGACAAAGACCATGGTGCCCATGTGCCTCACTGTGCTGCTCCTCTGATGCAGCTGGTCCAGCCAGGCTGGAAAGGTCCCTCTCCAGAACACAAATATTTTCTGTTTTTCTTGTTCTTGTTGCTCCTTGCACTCTCTAGTGAAACAAATACACTTTTAAAGATCATGCCATTACTATTTAGACTTTTCCCCCTTTTTCTCATTTTTTTTTTTTTAAGGAAGGAATTTTCACATTTCTGGCAATGCTCATGCCTTGTGTATCTCTAGCCAAGCGTTTTCATAGCAAATACTCTCCTAATGTATAATTTGTGGGCATTTCCTTGGCTTGCTGCTGAAGCATTTAAACTTCCAGGCCTGCTATTTTGAATCACTCCATAATCACACCTTTCATGGGAAGCTACAGAATACAGGAAATTGCAAAGAGGGCAGGGCGCAGGAGTATGCAAGAAGCACTATGATTTGCAATATTTACAGTCATGTATTATAATGTAAAGATTGTGTGTGTGTGTTGTGATCCAGATCTTCATCTTGTGAGAAAGCAATTCCCTTCTCCACAACGTGCTCTGCTCCATGCCCCTTGTGAGGATGTCCCATTCCTCCTGTGGAAAACCAGCATTTTGCTAGTGCTGTGGCCCTGTACAAAACCAGTACTCCACAACTGCACAGGAGCAGTTTGAAAGACTGATTAGAGGAGCAGAGAGATAATTCAGGAGGGACAAGAATCAAAGTTGCCCAGATCTGAATAATGCTGGATTATAGGCCATAGGTTGGCACTTGCCTGCATATGATAACAAGTCATAGCCATGGCAGGTGCATGAACAGTGGACAAAGGTCTCCATTGCCCTCAGCAGCAAGAATAATGTTACTCTTTCTCCCTCTTCTCCCATCCTTGATTCTTTAGCCTTGGATCCCTACTACCTCTTGTTTTTCTGCTGCTTTCAACTTGCTTAGGATGCTTCTCTGCTCCTGGAACATTTATTATCTACACAAGATTTTGTTGCTCCCAATAAAGGGTAATCTCTCATGTTTCATAGAGAAATCAGGAAATGCTGCTTAGGTTTGACAGGAAAGGCAGTTTGGAGGATGGGGAAGAGCAGCCTTGTTGATTACACCAGAACAAAACCCTCTTGAAAGAGGCATTGACTTAACTGTGTAGTCTATTGCTGATAATGGATGGCTGCCTGTTTCCTGTTGGGAATATTTAATATATCTGCTTTAAGGCTGCATGGGGACTTGAGGTTGGCTGGTCTTATTAATAATGCATGGAATGGCTGGATTTAAGTAATTATTATGCACAGAGTATAGTGCAGTGACATATTGGTGCAGAAAACGATTCCTTTAATAGGCTTGTTCCTTTTGGCTAGATCCCTGAGATAACCAGTTTGTTTGTTTGACAGGTTTATACCTTTCTCCCCTCCTTAGATTTTCATTAAAACTGAACACTTTTGCTGAGCAACTGCAGAGTGTTCAAGAAACCTCAGTTTTCAGGGGTAATGGGGTGGTGGGGCACAGCTGAAAAAAATTGGAGAATTTTTTCTGGGAGCTGGATTGCATTGGCATAAATGGTGTGCCCACACATCCTGTGCAGGGGTGGGTCTGCTCCCCTGAGGTGTGGGGCAGACTGTCACACAGCCTGTGTCCATCAGGAGCTGTTCCTGCTGCACCTGCTCCTGCAGGTGGCTCTGGGAAGAGGAGGCAGTGCTGGAGGCCACTTTCCCACCTTGTGCCCAGGGTGGAAAACAGAACATAATGCAGAAGATACAGGGAGCCTCTTACCTTGTGAGCTCACAAATATAACGAGGAGCCCAAAACTGAATTAAATTAATAAACGTTTCAATTGCTTGAGTGGGCGGAAGTAATAAAAAATGAAAATTGAAGATCTAAGAGAAAACAGAGCTGGGATTCTTCATACTGGGATTCTCAGGGGTGAATTTGGGCATGGTAGTAGTCCAGTCTTAAGCAGGATAGTTTCTTTAATGTGCAGATTTTGTGAGCACTTTGCTGCTCTGTTTATTGGTAGACTGCTGCCTTTGGGAGACAGCTATGCCTTGAAAGGGTTGATGACTGAGTGCAGTCCCCTGAAATGCATTCAACCATTTCCTTTGAATTAGCTGAGCTGAGGTGGTTTATAAACAGAGAACCTTGTAAAGACTGATCATTAAAGAAATTTCTATCTGCTTAAGCATCAACATTGGTGTCACCACTGAGGGGGCAGGAGCTGGTCAGGAATTCCTTTTTGACTGCACAAAACTCTTCCATTTTGCTTTCTCTTACAATATATACTTTTTGTTCAGGACATACCTTTCCCTACTAAATATAACAGGAGATCAAGAGCACTGGCTCCTTTGACAGCTCCTCACATGACAAGAACTCTCCAGACACAGCAGCTTTTGATTCCTTCTCCTGTGTGCTGCCTTCATCATGAGTCAAAGCACTTTATCTAGAGAAGAGGGTCTGTGAATCCCATGCCAGTTTGTTGCAATCTGGCAATCTTCACTTAATTAACTTACCACTAACTCTTAGCAGCTTGTAATTTTTTTTTTCCAGGCAACATTTTCATGCTAGGTCCCCCAACAGCCCCACAGCGTGTTTAATTGAAGATATGATAATTGTAAGTTACTTTGCTGCAGCTGTTTAAAAAGGAAAAAAAAAATCCATTAAGGCTATCTGAATTATATCACAGGAAAAAGTCTAATTTTGTTATATATGCCACCCTTAGGCTGAGCTAAATTGTGACTTTTATAGCCCAGCCTGAGGGTGGTTACTTGACTTTTTTCCCATTATTTTTTTCTGAATACTTCAGAGATAATGTTAATGTCCTTTCTTGAGTCAAGCCAACAATGAGTGTTTGATTGCTTTTGAACTTTAGATTGGTGGCATCTTGAGTATTTTTACTTCAAAGACAAACTCCCTGTGAACAGGTCAGGAGCTGGGGGCTTGAAATAGCTTCTGGATCTTTCAGCTGAGCACCCAGGGAGTCAGGCTGCTCCTGCCCTTGTGGTGAGAGATGGAGAGATGTGTTGTGTACTTCACTGAGCACGGATGTTGTGCTGTCCTCCATCCTCACATTCCTGCCTATTCTGTTGGTGAATCTGTTCCTGAGCCATTTCTTTTGATCAGGCATGAAATGACTGGGCTGGTTCAGGAAAGGCTTTGCATGAGGAACCCAGACAGGGAACTCTCAGTGCAATCACACCCACTGGACAAATGAAGGCATCTTGCAGAGTGGCAAAGGTGAGACCCCTGGGGGCACTGAATGTCCCCAGCTTTCCCTGGAGTCAGCAGGTTTAAGATCACTTATCCCAAAGGCTCAGTCTAGATACAGCCTCATTGAGAGGTGTCCTGCAGAGAGAGACCTCAGCTTCAGCTCCTAGTAATGGGAGCTTATTGCAAACCATTAACTCTTTTGTTTAAACAGCAGGACATGCCCTAAAACTCTCTTATATTCCCTTAATAAGGACAAAACGACTACAGCCTCAGAGTGCAACATCACTAAGTGATAAAACCCTGTGTATATATGACTCTTCTAATAGGCAATTTGTTCTGATAGTGGAGATGTTGATAATAAACAGTAATTTTAAGGGTTTTGTCCTGTTGCCTCTAGTCAGAAGAATTTAGTTCCCATTCCTTCATTTATAAAGCTTTGTTTTTTACCCCAATATACAGCTACAGGACAGACACAGACTGAAAGTTTTTAAAGTTAGTGGCATGAGCTGTGAACTTGCTAGGCTTGTGTTTCACAGGATTGTGATGCACATGTAAGATATGAGTGCATTTTCCTTATCCCAAGTCTTCAAGAATATACTTGAATGGAATTTAGCTCTGACCACATTGCTTGGGGGAGTGATCTCCAGATCTCTAACTGACTGTAGGTAGATGGGGTTTCAGCCACTTGCTCAGGGGGGTTTTCCAGTCTCACAGGAGCTGAAATCTTCTCCCCATGCATTTCATAGCGTGTGTGTAGCAGCAGCTGTGTTCAGATAGCTCTGACCTGGCCCCAGGGATTGCACACCTGTGAGCAGGTGAAGCACATGGGTGTGTGCCTGGAAAGCATCTTGCAATCTGGTTTGATCTGGAAGCAAAGCACTCCTTGCATTTAGAGACTGCTCTATGATGCATAACAACGTGGGGTAGGGAAGGATGGGGGTGGGGAGATTTGCTTCCAAAGCATACCCCTTCTTTAAACTAAAATGCTAAAGGAGAAGCATCAATTGTGTCTTGAAATGTTTCAGGCAGCCCTAAAATGAAAGAGAATCCCCTGTGTGCATGACCAGCTGCTACCTTTTACCTGGAACAGGAGCTATATTGTGTCTGCTTTATTTATTTGCACGCTGCTTTTTCTTTGTGCTCAAGGACATGCTGCCCTTCCTTACAAATGAATGCCCAGGGTGGCTTGGAAGCTTTGAGGGATGAGGAGGTGAAACAGTCTGCTGTGTTATGACCATAACAAAATGTGTTTTGTCTCCAGAACAATCATTATTAGAAAGAGGTGTTTGAGGGAAATGTTCGTAACATTCTTCTCAGTGACAATGAAGCACAGTGAAGTAGAATGTTAAAGTATAAACCTTCCTGAGAGCATCACAGTCTTGGGGTTTGGTATTTGGTAGTTTGCTTTAGTTTTTTTCTCCCTTCTAAAGATGGAGTATAGGCTCTCCTCTCATCCATTATAAGGTCCCAAAATGACAGACATTCCTATGGGATTAAAAGCACACTGAATCAGAGATCACTAAAAGATTTTATGGCAATCCCTAAGGAATAACTCTTCTGAATAAGGTTGCTTTTAGACCAGCATTGTGTGACAAATCAGCCTTGGGGACTGTTTGCAAAGGCATTACAATGACACTTTTCTAGCCACTTGCATTTACATTTTGTGCCCATGGAAAACAACCACCCTGGCTTGGTTTGGCTGGTTTTAACACATTCTTTAAAAGTAACAGAGCTCAAGCATATGAGCTTGAGTTCATCCAGAACCCTGGATCTGAGCTGCTGCTCCAGGGTTCATATGGGGCTGGAGAAGCTGGAATTGCACTGAATTGCAGTCTTTGGTGCTGGGGGGGTTTGATGGGGGTTTTTATGTATCAACAGAGTAACAAATTCCTTAGCCGGGTGCCCTATGGCTCCTCTGCAGTAGCTGGTGAGCAGCAATTTATGGATCTGCACTGACCCCCATTCCCTAAGCACTGCACGAAGCCCTGTGCACTGAGGAGACAAAACCAGGACTTCCTTTGCTCTGCTACCATCCAGTCAGACCACTATGAACCCCAGTCATTTAATAGTGCAGCTACATCAGCTGCTGTTCCTTGGTTCTGGGATATTGGCTGATGTAAAGAGTAGCCCCAAGGAAGATTTACAGTGATATCCACCCAGGACAGTGTGCTGAGCCATCAACCTTCAAGGGAAAACTGCCTGGATTTTCTTTCTTTATTTATTTTTTTTCTTAAGGGCAGTGCTTAAATAAGTGGCTCTTCTCACTTGGCTTCATTACTTCCAGTGCTAAAATGCATGTGTTTCCCTTTCTAACCTAGCATGCTGTGGGGATTGGAAAGCATTTTCAAGATGAAATGGAAATCTTGCAAAACATGCTGAGATTTCCCCAGAGGACCTTACAATAGAGTGCTAATGCCAGGAAAGAAATCCCTAAACCCATGACTTTTCATACCCTGTCCTCTCTTCTAGTCACTTTGTAAAGTCTCATTCAATATTTTTTGCCATCAAGGATTGCCTAAACAAGGATTTGCAGAGAGAATTATGCCCTTCAAAGCAACTCAAAGCACCTTTTTTTCCCATCAGTTATTAAAAGCTGGGTTACAAAATATTTCAAAGCTAATTTTTTCCCCCCAACTTACTTTGGAAATTGTGTAGAAAGTTTGGAGCTGTACTGAGCAAAGCCTGAGCCACCAGAGAAATCTCATGCCTAGAGGCTCATGGAATAAAAACAGAGCACAAACTACAAGAAACTTTTTCCTTAGGACAATACTGTGACCTTTAATTTTTTTCAAGTAACTTTCCAAAAGGAAGTTGTGCTCTGAATTACTTACACTGCCTTCTTGCTTCTGTCCTGGCTCAGTCAAAATCCAAGGCATGCTCTAATGTTGGCAGCCTAACAGGATGATTTGTTCTTGACTTCTTTTTTTTTTTTTTTTTTTTTTTTTTTTTTTTTTTTTTTTTTTTTTTTTTTTTTTTTAGCATATTGGGCACAAGTAACCTCTCAATTCAGGTTAGTACATGGACATCTTTTGGTGTAGCCATCTCTGTAGAGGAATGTATTGAGAGGAGTGTTGGGGATCATTTATCTGATGTTTCTTTGCTGTCCCTCTTGCTCCCAGTGAAGGAATGCAGCCTTCTCCTTTGCTGGAAGATAAAGGATTAGCATTAAAAAGTCCAGTGTCCCCAGAGCCAAGGCGTCTCTCTAATCTTTTTCTGCTCAGGAGGAGGTGGTGCCTGCTGGCATGGGCATGCTTCTTGTCCCTGGGGCCACTGCCCAGCTGGCAGAGAACCAGCAGCAAACCTGCTCCCAGCCCCTGCAGCTGAGCTTCTGCTTTCTCCTCCTGCACAACGTGTTTCCTTTCAATCCCTCTCAAGGCCCCGGGGCTCACAGAGCCCACCTTTCCCTAGTTTAGCAGATGGATAAAAACTAGTTTTGAGAACAGGTTTTAAAACCATGTCATGTATAGTCTAAAATTCAAAATTCTCTGAGAGAAAACCACTCAACAAAGGATAAAAATCAGAACCAATTTTATCCACTTTAAGCAGTAGCTTTGTTGTGTACATAAAGACAGAACAAATTAAAACAGGACCTCAGCTCACTCTGGGAATGGTGCACTATAGTGTACTGGTGGTACTAAATATTCAGGGCTCCACAGTGCTGCCAGCACTACTTTGTGGTGCATACCTGAGTGAACTGCTGCTACAGGATTGGCTCCCAGTAGATTTAAAATCCTCTGTGTGCAGCTGCTGGTCAGAGCCATTCATGTGGCAGACAACAAATATGCTGTTCCTTTTCATGAACTTGGGCTATTTAGGGATAAGGCACATTTATTTCTCTTTGTAAATTAATTATCTGTTTTGTGTTGTTTTGGTTTTTTTTTAAAAAAAAGGCATTTGTGAGTTTCGTAATATAATTATAGAATTTTTCCTCTGCTGTCCCTGGGGTAGCAGCTGAGGAGATGATTTCTTCTGTGGAGGAGAGGATTTGCTGGGAGAGCTCACAGTGTGGTTTGTGCAGCAGAGGAGCTGCTTCATGAAAGAGGATTTATCTGTCTTTATACTGCACTTAGAGATGTCCTGATGCCTGTTTCTTTGCCACTGGTTCAAAATACCTTTGAGGCAGAGGGTGAAAGGACTTTGGGTTTTCTTGATGGGGAGGTAAGGGACATGCATGTTGTTAAGCTGGGAGCAGGGGGAAACCATTCTACAAACTGGTCAGGGATTACCAAAGCTGCTGAGGCCCAGGAGTCTATTTGAATTCCTTGAGGGTTTTTTTTTTTTTACCACTAATACACTAAGGTAGAGAGATAAATAGGAGGAAATAGAGGTGCTTGTGTGAGAAAAGAAAAATTGTACAATCAGCCCTGCAGAACTAGGGAATTAGTGCTCTGAGGCATGGTCTGGTGGCAGTGTCAGCACACAGCCACTGCACCATCATCCCTGCTGCTGCATCCAGCCCATGGTGGGGCTTGTTTGTCTGGAAGGTGATGGGCTCTGCATGTGTTCATCCTCTGATTCACTTGGTCACTAAAGGCTGAATGCCCAAGGAGAGACATCAAAGGGTTCCTGTTTTGTGCTCAGAGGAGAAATGGAAGTGACCCAGCAACTAATCTATGAGTTTAGAAATTAGAGGGTGTTGACTAGTCTTTCTCACCATATATTTTTCAAATTCTTGGTGGCTATTTCTTTAAGAACTGTTGAAATTCCATGTTAAGAGAGGGAAACATTTCTGGAGATTGTTCTAAGAAAGATTTGGAAATAGTATTTGTTAGTGCTCAAAATCAGCAGGTACAGAACCCTTCAGCACTGATAAATTGAACTGTTTGAAATTTCACATGGGAGAAACAAGGAACTGTTATTTTGGTGACTGTTACTAAAAGATCTTGATCACTGCTCTTGAAAACTAGGGATAACCCAGTTACCATTTTCACCTTTTGAAATACAAACTGGTCGTCCCTATGTACAGCTTGGGCATTAGATTGTCACACTTTTGGCAGAGACCAAGACTTCCCAACAGGCTGAGGTCTTGTTTATAAAGCTATTTCTATACCCAGTTCTCAGTTTTAACAGCACACACCCCCAGTACCTCTGTGATGAAGCCTTGCCTAGGTGTGGAGGCTGCTTTCTTTAAGGTGACTGATGCATTCCACCAAAACATTTGTAAAATATTTTTAACTGGCAGAAAGTATGAATTATTTTTTTAAATAGCCATCCCCAGGCCCCAGCAGTCCCCTGCTCTCTGGATGTGCTGTACCAGGGCTGTTTGTTCCCTCAGTTCTTGATGTCTGGATAATGCTTGTCCTTGAACACAAGGTAAAACTTCCCTGCTTTTAAGCTGTCTGCAAGCCCAGCTTTGAACAATAGATTTCATTCAGAATTAAGATTTATCAGTCACAAGGATATGTGTTTGAGCAGCGTGTTCAGAGCTCTCACTCTCTTCCCTTCCCTTGACCAGAGGAAGTTGTCTTTTCTTTAACTTTTTGCAATAACAGCAAATTCACTTACACTGCATGGTGCTTAAAGGGTCCTTTAAAGCTGCTATACCACTGAAAAAATCAGACCCAAATAATATCTTCTCTTTTTTTTTTGCTCATCCCTATTAATAAAATCATCAAGATTTCTTAACTAGGTCTTATTTACTGTTAGTTTCATCGATTTTTTTTGGCTAAAAAATATTTTCTTAATTGTCAGGAAAAAAATTACAGCCAGTGATAGTCAAAACAAAATATTCTGAACTGTTCTACTCCCTAAAAGCTTTGAAGGTTTTTCTTTTTTTTTTTCCTTCCAACAGCTTGACTGTGATTAATTTTTAAAGGCCAGGGGAACTCTGAGGAGAAAGCTTGAGCCCTCAGATAGAAACATCTACATTAGCAGTATTTGAGAGCTGTGATCTGAGAGGAATTGTTTAAATCCTGTGTAGGGTAAAAAAGCAATGCATTCCCAACCATCCTCTGTATTGCATGTGCCAAAGCTGTTGCTGAGGTTTTAGCACTGCTAAAATGATGTTGTGTTAGTCCTTGTGGAGCTGAGAGCCAGGTGGGCTGTGCTGCTGCTGTGCAAAACAGCAGCACAGCAGAAAAAATGTGGTGAAAAATGTGACTTTTTGCATGCAGAAGTGCCTGCTGGAATTCTGGGTGTGCCACAGCCTGAGCCTTTCACAGGCACAACCCCTCTGAGAAGAAATGATTAGGGGGCAGAATTACAGAGGTGAAGGGAGTATTCAAGGTCCTGGCAAGGACACTCTCTGGATGAGGGGGCAAACTGGGCTCTGAACTTTCCCTAACCAAATTCTGCTGGTTTGCCTGGAGGTGCCCGTGACTCACTGCAAATTTTAGTTCCTGTTTTTTTTGGTTTTGGTTTTTTTTTGTTGTATTTTTTTTTTTGTTTTTGTTGTTGTTGTTTGTTTTTTATGTTTTTGTTGGGGTTTTTTTGCTTGGTTTTTTTTTGTTTGTTTGTTTTTTTGTTTTATTTGTTTTTCCTTTATTCCTCCAGTCAAATCTGGGATGTTAAAGGATTCTCCTTTCATATGTTTGCAGATGCAAATAATGGGAGAAGGGATGACATTTATGAGGATGTTTTCAGCAGACAGAGACCTGTGATACAGAGTGCCTTCCTTAGAAAGGTGTCAGGGAAACCCCAGTGCCGAGTCCCCGCTGCTCGGATGCGATTGTTGTGCCGAGCCAGGGCTTGTGCTGCCTCCAATGGCTCCAGAAACCGGGCAGCAGGATTCACTTCCTCAGCGAGGGCTGGGGAAGCTTCGCCCTTTGCCTCTGCCCTCCCTTCCCTCTGCCCGCTTTCCTCTAGATGGCATTGCAGGAGAAAGGGAATTCTGATGGAAAAGGAGATTTTTTTTTTTTTTTTTCTTTTTTTTGCTGGTGGAGGAGTTGCAGGAACCGCTTTGCATTTTGATGGTGCTCGATTATCTTATCCACTAGACAAGCACATACAATATTAATACCTCCCCTGTCAATCTCAAACAGGATGCAGATAAGTATTTCTTCTGAGCAGTTTTATTGATTGGTTTTCATCTAAACAGCCTTTCCTGCTTTCTTCTTTTTTTTTCTGTTTTGGTCAGGACGATTTCACTATGTTTTCCCAGGATATTCATGTTTGTGCAGAAAAATAAAAATTATGTGTGTCTTTTGGTATAAAAAGACCAGTGGAAATTTTGGGGGAAAAAACCAAAAAGAAACCACCTTGCTTATCTCCTGGGTTTTCCTTTTTTTAATCTAACTCGCTGAGATTGCAGAAACAATTTATTCTGCTCTATTTTTTCCTAGTTTGTTTTCCTCCTGCATTTGAAAGGACTACGTGCATAATCAATTTCTCCCTTTCACTGTAGTAATTCCTCTTTTTATGGGATGTTCAGGCAAGCTGAAAAAAAAGAAAAGGAAATTACTTCTAAGACTGCCCACACTGGCTGTGGGACTGAGATGCAGATTGCTATCTGGGGAATTCAGTAATCGCCTTGTAGTCCTCTTAAAGTTTAGCACACTTTCCAAATATTTTCTTTTGAAGATGTTTTGGGAATGGAGGCCTGTGAGCAGATTTCTGTGCTGACACAGACAAGCAGCACGAGCTTGTTTGCCAAGTGAGCAGGCTGCTGTCGCCAGGCAGGCTGAGTTTTCTTTCCTGGATTGTCCTGTTAGGAGCTCGTTACTCCTGAGTCCTGCTCCTCCAAGAGCTGAAACCTGCATTCTGACTTCCAGCCCACGTGCATTCAGCAATGGTTTCATACAGAATTCTCTTTCAGCTCCAGTAGTTCTTCCCTTCTTACTGTTTAATCCTGAAGCAAAGGGTTTGCATCCCCTCTTAGCCTTCCTTTTGACAGGCTAAATCAACCCAGTCCTGTTTAGCTCTCTTAAAGCAGTATTTCCATTATTGAAATCATGCCAAGAGTCTTCCTCCTGCCCACTTCTAGAATGAGTTCATCTTTCCTAAATGGTGCTTGAACCATATACATCATCTTGGATAAGCACCTTGCAGGTGATTTGTACCTAGCACTGCTGCACTTGCAGGGGCTGGCTCTCCTCTGAAGCACTCTGGGAGCACAGTGACCTTTTTTTGTGGCTTCATTATGGTAATTCAGTTGTCATGGGATCCACATCTTTTCCTCCTCAGACATTTCCAACTGCAAGCATGCAGCTTATAATGAAAATTCAGTTTTTATTCCAAAATGAATCTATTTTTGTTTTAAATTTAAATACCACTTCCGTTAATTCAGTAGTCAGTGTCATCCCTGCCCACACGGTGCTCCAGTCCTCTGCTAAAACCTGTCTTGTTGAAGCCAAAAAGTTGGTGTCATTTGAAGACATAATCTATGTACTCCTGTTCCCATGGTTAGGAGGTAATTGTGAAGGTGGGCTGGGAAGTAATTATTGCAAATGCAACCTGCTTTAGTAAAGGCTCTGGGGCCTGGGTCTCCTTCATCTCTCCTGGCAGTGAAGGTGTTGGGTCAGTCTCATTGAACCCCCTGTAGTTAATACAGGTTGTCTTTCAATCTGGTCTCCACTCACTCACAATGCACTTGGCTTCAAAATCTCTTCTAAAACCTGGAAGACTTTTTAAGTCAGCCTAATAGATCTCTCACCATTAGTAAATTAATGTGATTTTCGTCATAGTTTTTTAAATATAGACACTCTTCTACAGCTATAAGGTTACATCTGCAAACTCAGGAGCTGTTGAAAGTTGTTGTTATAAGAGCTGCATCTTTTTCTGACACTTTTTAGGAGGGGTGACTGACACTACAATATTTTTATTTTAGAGCCATTTTAGCTGTGGTAAGTTCTTTGCATCCCCCTGCCACCCATTACCCTTTCCATGTGCTTTGTGTGGTCAGGCTGTATTTACAATATCCTCTTCTCCTTGGTATCCAGACATGGGCAGTGATTAAAAGCCTTTAATTTGACTAATAAAACTTTCATCATTAATTATATTTTTTTATTCACATACTTAAAAAACACATCAAAGCAAGACTCATCCAAAGGTAAGTGTATTTTTGAGATGATGTTTTTGTAATCTGTTCAGGTCCTAACCTGTGTGCTCTGAGCATAAATAAATCAATGTCACTTCAACTTCTTTATTGTGTCCAGGGTAAAAAGCAGTTAAATATTTTCTGGATTTGGGAATCTTTCCTGTTAAGGAAGCTGTGTGTGTAGATATATATGAGAGCTACCTATTCTGAATAGTTGCAGAAGCAAAGGGTCAGAAAGACTCCACTGAGTGTCTGGCTGCTCTGCATCGAGGATCTCTTGCCTGAGGGAAGTTTGTGGAGATGAGTATCAGCCTTGATCTGCCCTTGTGGGTCTGCTGCATCCTCTGTGATGGCAAGGCACCAGCCACAGAGCCTCTGTGTTTCTCTTGTGTGCTGTGAGTGGGTCGTGCCCCCAAATGCTCCCAGTGACACCCCCTAAAGCTGGGTGTGCCCAGGGGGTGCAAAGGTGGGTGAGTGAGGGGTCCAGGCTGTGCCACCCCTGAGGGCCAGCCTGCCTGGGGACTGTTGTGCCCCTGGCCCGAAATCCACACATTAGTGCACGTGGGAATATCGATGTGCTTGGAGCAGGTGCAGTGCTCCAGGGAAGAGCAGAGCCTGGGGAGGCTGAAATCTTTGTGAAATTGAGTATTGATTCCTCTTGCTTGGAGAGCTTTAGAAGTCTAGCCTAACTCAGGGCCCTAAGACTTTGAGGATATCACAAATTATTCATGTATATTCCACTAAAGGGAAACTTTTCATCAGTTTAATCTTCTACATTTAATGCACCTCTAGCACTAGCTCAGCTGTGGTGTGTAAAGAGGAGTTACTGGCTCTTCTCCTTGCTCATCTTTTCCTTTCTTCTTTCCCCTGATACCATTTAGAGCTGGTAAAGTGGTGAATTTTAACCAAAATATTAGCTAAGACACAGGAAAGAAGTTTCATTTAAACTCCTGTTGTACCAGGAATACAGTCTTAAAACCAGCCAGAGATAACCAGCATATAACCACTGGTGTAACCCCTCAAGACATTCCCCTCTGGGTATGACCTGGGTCAGGGCATTGACCCTGACCTCCTCAGACTGAGCAAATTGTGCCCAGGTGGGTCATGTGTGTCAAGTTCTTTATGGTGTGCTTCTGTAGGAAATGGGTCCAAATAATGATCATCTCTTTCTGAAAAAAGCAAGAATGCTCTGAAAGTAAGAGTTGATTATTAAAATGGAATTTGAAGGGCTTTCTCTGAGTCTTTTAGGTTTATTTTTCTTTGGTTTCTGGCTCTGTCATTCTAATAAAAAATATTTACTTGATCTGTTTATTGATGCTCACTATTTTAATTAAATCTGTTTTCCAGAAACAAAAGACTTTGAGTAATGCTTGCAATAAATATCCTGCTTGAATTCTTTGAAGATTTAATTCGAAAATATTCATTTGAAAAATCAAGCAAGGTCCAGTGCTGACACTTTGGACAAAGCATATTTGTTTCCTCTCTCTGATTGATGACATTATCTTCCCAGAGCTGCTCCTGCTCCGTAAGGAATGCTGCTTGCTCTACATAACACACTCTCAGTTCCCTTTACTATATGGTTGTTTTTATTGGAAGGAAGCAACTCAGGAAAATAACAGAAAATACTGTTTGCTCAAATATGTTCCTTATTACTAATGTGAGTAGGGTTCACCTCCCAACTTGATTAGTTTGTTTTTTTTTTCTGCTGTGCCCATTTCTTTCTACTCTGAAAGATGATTTCTTGGTGCAGTCAACTAAATAAAGATACCATTCCCTACTCTGAATTAGTAGTTGGTTTAGACCCCAGATTTCAGGCTGCTCTGTTTTCAGCATATCCAGCCATATAATTATGGAGAAACATGGACTAGTAGGAGACAAATTTAGATAAGCTGGACATAGCTCATACTGGAGCTAGGCTTTGTATTCACCTCATCCTTCTGCTTCAAATTATCCCCTTTCATTTTGGCCTGACAGCTGCTGCTTCTTCACCTTCTACACCATGAGGTATTGCCTCACTTTCCCAGCCTTGAACCCTCACTCTGATTTTTCTGGAGCACTTTCTCTCTGCAGTGTTTTGGAGGAAACTTATGCTATTGTGTACTCTGTGTTTGATTTGTGTGTGTGTAGATTATATATATTGCCCCAAATACGAAATTTAGGCCTGGGGATCATATAGCCCAATTACCAGTGGGAGATCTCCTGACTTATGCTAATTAAATGAGGCCCCATCTCTTTTTTCTTTATGTTGATCAACAGTTTTCTTTACAGGCTGTGCTGAGGAAATAGTATTGTGGTTTGTGCAGAGCTATGAAGAGTCTCTATGGAAACGAAATATCTAAAATCTGGGGCAATTTCAGCTTTTGTACCTTACACAGGGAACACTTGCTACTGATATCAAAGTAAATTCAAGGTTTCTTCATTTAATTGTTCACAATTCATACCAGGTATCTTGGCAGATTCAGCTGTATATAATCTTTGCACGGTACATTGTGTCTTGATTAAATTTTGAATTGAGAATGGGGACAGTGTCTTCCTGCATTCCTGTCAAGGCTGTTGAGATGTTCTTGTTGATGATGACACCTGATATATTTCATGCAGATTGATATTTGCAATTGTGACTCTTCCTTTTTCTGGGACTTTTTTGCTTTCTTTGTGGACAGTTTGATTCTCGTCTGTTGCCCTGTAAATGAACAGGTAGGAAAAGCTTAGATGGAATTGGTATAAAAGCCTTAATAATGAAGTAGTCCCTTTAATAAGAAAATAATGGGCAAAGTGCTTGGAATTAAATAATTGTGTTCCTCTGACAAGAGAGTCAGCCTTTGGCCCTACCAAAGTTTGGTCTGTGGAAGTAAAATGTGTGTTTTACCTGCTGAAGTCTCTTTATTATTTACTTTGAGGAGAGTTGGCAGCCTGAGATTTACACTGATGCTCCCCACTCTCAATGAAATTGAGGGTTTGGATTAGTTGGTTATAATGGTAGGAAATTGTCTTCAGATTCCAGGGTTGGGTTTGGGCATCAGTCACCTCTTAAAAAATATATATTTCCAAACACCTTCCCAGTGAAGGGACTGATACCTAAATCAAAACAGAAATGTCTTCTCTGACCTTGTGTTCAGTTTGCAGAGAGGGGAAAAAAATGTTACTAGCTAGCTTCCAAAAAAACTTCTTGTTCTATTCTACCCTTTTTAAAGAAGCATTTGCTTGTCTCAGGGGAAGAAACAGCGTTGGCCAGGTGAAATTGAGGAATTCCCTGCTTGAGAAAACAAGTTTCATCTCAGCAGGGAGCTGAGAAACAACAGCTAGAACTAGGAACAGAGGCTGACAAATTAATGGAGCTCTAAGATGCATTTTAGGTTATTCTTATGTGACATTTTGTGTGACTCTCTGGTGAAGCACTTAATAGAAAAGGACTTCTGTTGACGTAAAATCAAAGAGAAGGAGAGGCCGAGATGAAAATTTCAGTGCTTTTGTGGATTCTTGAGGCAGTTTTCTCATGTGTGAGATTTGAGATTTTCTCCAGGTAGGCAGTGCCACGTGCTGGTTACAGCTGTACAACAGCTGGCAGGACACACTGGCACTCAGTGCTCTGGGTGAATCTGTGTGAGGAGAATGGATGATTTCAGGTCTTAATTTCTGTACTGAAAAAGTCCTTTCCCCCACTGCACATCTACAGAAAAGAGAAAATGCCAACTAATTTTTTCTTTTTTCCTGACCAGCATTAGTCATTTTTAGTTCTGAAAACTGAAAATTAACAAAGCCCACTTCTAAGCTTCCTGTACCAGATGTTGCTTTCATTCCTTGCAACTGTTGTTGCTGTTGCTCAAACCAATATTGTCAGAGAGAAAAGTCTTTCTGGGTTGCCTTGTCTAATTATTAGTATGCTAGAGCTGGCTGGAAGCTGCTTTCTTCCCAGACTGTATCCTTCCCATTTCCCTTTCTTTGACTTTTTTTGGTCTTTTTTTGGATGGGGAAAAATTGGCATCTAAAAAGTCAGAAATCAACTAAAATTTTTACTAAAAATGTCACTTACATGCAAATTCTTTTGTTTTTCAAAAGGCAAAAAGAGATTTAAAAGGCACTTGACTGAAAAGAGAAATTTTTTTTTATTTTTATCAAATCTCCTACTTTTACATCAAAACCACTTGAAACTGAAAACTTCTCACCACAATTAATGTGCATTAATCATTCATCTTGGCAGCATCTGTTCTGAGCCACTGCTCCTCCAGATAAATGTTATTATTCCTGTACTGAAGGTAAGTTCCTATTGCTGGCTGTGGGGATTTTTTTCCAGAATCTAAATATTCAAATTTCTTGCTTACTTTTAGAAAATTTGGAAGTGTCCCCTTCAAAATTACTAGCATTCCTCAACTGACACAGATTCCAGTGGATCATCCTAGGGACACATCATTTATATATATTAATCAGATTGGGTTCAATTGTGAAAGTTTCAAAACCAAGGAGTTCAATGTCAAATTTTAATGCTAACACAGCATTAAGGCTCAGTGGACTCATTTGATGAATGGCAAGAATTAGTAAATATCAGTTCTCATTAAGGCTACATGTTTAAGGTGCTTGCTTTGGAGAATAATATGCAATATGCAATAAATATATAATAATTTGGTTTTGTCCTAGAGATGCTCATTTAGAACCCACTTTTTAAGCCCTGTGGGAAAGCTGGAGGTGCATGCCCTTCATCAGAAAGGTTTCTTTGAGTGGAAGACCAGGTTATTGAATACTGGGGGCTCATTAGTGTAGGTAATACTGCAAAGCACCATTTGCAAACATTCCCTTCTCTTCAGCAAAGCTGTTTGGTCCAACTATGTTTATCCTTGGTGTTTGCTATTCTTGAATATTTGCACATATGTTCTGGGGAAGCCTGCTGTTCCTGCCGATACCAATCTGCAAGGAACCAAGGGATGTGTCAAAGGAGTGCATCATCTCCTGATGATTTATTATTCTCCAGGGTAAAAAACAAGCAGAACTTTTTAATCTTCCAGGGAAACAAAAGAACAAAGGAGTTTGTGGCTTTTCTTTCTGCACACTGTGAGTGGATGTAAGTGTTGCCAAAGAAGCCCCGAGTCACTGTAATAAAATGCTGTGGAATAAAATACTATGGCCAGTTACCCAATGCTGCTCTGCTTCATCCTCCTGACATGTCCAGTCCTGCTCAGCTGTGGGGTTGGGTTTTGTATGTAAAGAAACCCTCAATTGAAATATGGTGGGCAGAGGCATAAACAAGGAAGTGCTGCCAGCAAAACTGTCTTAGGAGAGTTGCACAAGAATGGGCTAAAATGACCTGACAGATTAGACATGGACAGGGCTTTTTGCTTCTTTGCAAGTTGTGGTCATCTAAACAGCATCCATGGGAGATGCTGGAAGAAAGGACAGATTTGGGGAAGAAAGTGGGGTCATGCATGCTAAATGGGAGATTAGCTTGAAAATAATGACATTGGGGTGGGGGGAATCTCCTAAAGTAGCAATTAGGTATTGAGTAAGATTATTCTTCTGGGGTGAGAGTGTAGATGTCTGTTCTTGGGAATGTTGAGCAAAATCATCTCTGCAGGTACTGTGAGATTGTTGTTGTTCCTGGTGCTGGTGTCTGTGTTTTCATGGGATCTGGAAAACATCTAGAAATTTGCTGCTGAGGTGACCCCAGGCTGAAGAGTCTTCAAGAGTGGTTAAAGAAAGTCTGTTCAAGAGCAAATCAAGGGTGGACATAGTTTACTGACTGGTGTTTAGAGGAGAAATCAGAGTGGTAGCAGATCTAAGCAGGCTCTTGAGTCATGACTGGAAGCTGGCAGTTAAACCTAAGGTAGAGATAATGTATAGATTGTTAGTCAAATATTAGAATAGTTTACCTAAAACCATATTGGATGCTCCAACACTTGTTATCTCAATCCAAAGAAGAGCAGCTTGGTGTGGCAGCACTTGGGAGCTGATGTTCATGGATGCAGGAGCTCATGGCTGGGCTCTGCTGCTGAGCTCTTCCTTGGACACAAAGGAAAAGAGTGACATTTGCATTAAGGAGGGAAAGGATGGTGGAAGGGAGGGGGATAAACAATAGGGCTTGTTTAAGAGTTTAAAAATTAAATGACAGAAACCACGTAAAACATACTTTATTAACTCTTCAGAGAGATCAGAGATTGCTTTTAATCAGTTTCTGACAGGTATTTTGCTTCTTTTACAAGTAGTTTTCCTTGTTTTCTGTGCTAAGTAAACATTCACTGAGTTAAGTGGGGTAATTCATCTCCTGTGTGTGTAGGAATTGTTTCCATAGCTGGAGCTCAAGAAATGTTCCCAATGTTCATTTATTTTATCAAGACCCAGTTTCTGATTTTTAGGAGAGTGAACTCAATTTTTTAAAAATAATCTTTGAGGCTCTGCACACAAACACAGCATGTGCTGCAGGTCCAGTAGGTATTTAGGCAGTAATCTGGTAATGGAAAGGTGTCATGTGCTTGTATTGCTTCCAGGCACTTCTAAACTCCACCAGAAAAGGTGTATGAGATCTTTTTATTCCTTATTTTCATGTTTGAAAAAGAAACTCTCAGTAGTGGTAAATGTATTGTAAACACATTTGATCTGAAATAAAATCTTCCTAGTGAGAGGGGGAAGGAAGCAGGCTGAGCACCTAATCTGAAAAATTAGAGTGTTGACTCTGAGCCCACTGTCCTTGGTTTGTGCTGAAGTGAAAGGCTTTCTGGACAGCTCTGCCCATGTCTTAACCTGATTTTGCTGAAAGCAAGCTGTCTTCCCCACACTGATGAGAATTATGAGTAGCAGCATTTCAATATGTTTTCCTTGGTGTAAATTAGGAGTAATTCAATTGATATGAGAAGTGTCTTGGGTAGAATCAGGTAAGAAATCTGGATAAAACATTTGGGGAATTTTTAATCCAATACTGCTTAGGCTGGCTCAGTTCAGAGTATGTCATAAGTTATTATTATTTTGAGGCCAATAAGTTTCATTTAAGCTTTGAATAACCACCTAATGAAGCATAGAAATGGTTCCCTACCTGTATGCTCCTACAGTTGAAAGGGTGGAGGCAGATGGAGGCAGGGCAGCAAAGCTGAGGGGTTGAGACCTTACCCAGTGAAGGCTGTCCAGGACCCCAGGAGCAGCTGGGAGTAGGATCAGGGTCTTCTCAGTCCCAGACTAGCACCTAATTGAATAGAACAAACTCCCTCTGAAAAATGAAGCCTTTGATTTTTTTCAGAATGTTTAAACATTTTATTGCCTGAGACTTCAGCTTTATCCATATAATAAAATCAGCCTTAGTGTCTGTTTCCAGACAGCCATCTATTTTCTGTGCTGATACTCAGCTCCTTCTCAGTTTAGCTCCTTTCTCAAGGGAATGAGGGGCTGCAGAGCCCAGCCAGGGATGAAGTTTATTGCCTTAAAGATACCCCACGTGCCAGGTTTGGAGCTCTGCCAGTGCTGCAGCTCAGTCAAGGGTGAGCACTTGTTTCTTCTCCAGCTGTGACTGGAGCACAGGGTGTCCCACAGCTGGGAGCACCCTCGTGTGCAGAGACATCCTGTCCCTGCACTGCCAGCTACAGAGCCTAGAAAAGCCTCGTAAGCTTCACCCTCTCCAGCCTGTGGGATTCTGTGGAAAGCTGCTTGGCAGTCTGCCTGCACACACGCCAGGCTAAATGCTGCTGTGGGTGCCAGAATGAGAAGGAGCCACAAGCTGCCAGGCCAATTTCCAGTGACCCATCTCCTCCTGCCTTCTGTCCCTCCTGGTGTGCAGAGCCACAGGCTTGAGGCTGGCACCAGAACAGGATGAGTATCCAAGGGAAATTCCTCTCTTAAATGTAGGTGTTTGGTAGCACTTCTGTATGAGGGATGGTTTAAATCTGATTTAGTTCAAAGATCATTTTATTGTTCATCTAAGCAAGTAGTGTTTTGGCTTATTTAGTGGCTTATATAATTACCTGTAAAAATTTTGTAATTGCTTTTACTTCCCTGGAGTGTGGTCGTGATCTTCTTAAGGAGAAACTGTAGTCATTAATCTTTCAGATTAATATTTTTTCCACTCATCTGAATTCAAGAACTTTTAATTGTTCTCAGCCACAAAGTAACAGGAGATACTTCATGGGAATTCCCTCTAGCTGCATTTCATCCATTTTCCTACCACAAAGGCAATATCAAAAATATTTTAGTTCTCACATCCAAATAGTTCTCGGTGTTCTAAATCCTCCAGATGAAGGCTGTATTGTAGCCTGCCTTATTTGCCTTTTTCCCACCTAGGGAGATAGGTGCTACCAGTCTGCATGACGTCCCCAAGGCTGTAACTAGCATGTCTTAATGCAGAGAGATGTAGCAATAACCTTCAGCTCCTGGAGCAGTCTGGCATTTTATCCCTGCCCTTTGATGCTTGTGTTTTGGATTTTACAACCAGAGGTGCTCCTTGTCAGTTGGCTCTTGCTTAGATATCTATTTTGTTGTTAGAATATGATTATTGTTTTCAAGGCAGAGCTAGCTACCTTTCTTCTCTACTGAAATGTATTTAGAGTCTTGTAGAATGTCCAGTTTCTGTGGATGGCCTTGTCTTGAAGAAATAAGTGGTCACCATTAAAAGAAATAAAGTAGTTCATGCTTGCTAAAAACCAGTTCTTTGGAGAAGATAAAGGAAAAGCTTTATTGTAAAACACCTTTCTTCTTGTGAAGTAAACACAATGAGGCATAAAGTAGTACAGGACCTTATATAAAGGATTATTTGTGTGTGGAGAAGGAATATACATAAAAATTACCATGACTGCTACAACATTTTATCAGATTAACAAAAAACCTCATCTAAAACCAAAGAGAACTAACTGACATTTGCCAGAAGATTCTTACCTAAGCATTGCAGACTGAGAGTACATCAGGGAGAGAATAGCCTGTGTGAGGTTTTGCACACAAATTTAAAATCCTAGGGATTTTTTAATCATAGAATGTCCTGAGTTGGAAGTGACCCACAATGATCGTTGAAACAAAAGGAAAATAAAAATCATGTAAAGCCCCCAAACACCACAGATTTAGTTGCCATAAATTTGAAGACAAGCAGGCCCAAACCTAGTGAAGAGATTTGACCTCTGCTTTCATGGCATAATAATGTGCCAAGCTGGTGGTTGTTAATCCTGTGGTGGTTGGATGCACCCTGCTGAAGTGCAGGGGTGTCTCCCCACGGCTGCATGCTGGAAGCTTCCTGGCTGGTTTTGTTCAGTGCTGCTGTCAGTGGGCAGCCTCCAGTGCCTACCTGCAGTGCTCAGCAGCAGCCAGGACATCCCCTGGCCTTTTCCTACACAGGCTGCCAGTCCTGCAGAGCCTCCAGCACTTGTGCTTGCTCTGTGCCTGTCTCTGCCCTGGCCCTGATTCTCTCCTACCTCTCTGACGTGCTGCATCTCGTGCAGCGCTGTCTGCAAGCACGAGAGGGAACATCCCAGTGTTTGCTGATGCTACAGGGTGTTGGGAGCAGCACAGGTGCTCCCCAAAGGGCTGTGCTTGTCAGAAGCCCAGCTGGGAAATGCCCATCCGTGCCTGGGCAGTGGCAGCCCCACAGCTATAAATTACTGCACCAGTGGAAATGTGCTAAGCTCAGCTGATGGCACAGCACAGATTTAGTCTTTGGAATGATTTCCCCCGAGCTGCAGAGATCCTTACATTTCATTTGTTTTTCTTTTGTATTTTACATGGGGGAACCCCACAGTTTGGAGAAATAACCTATCTGTGGTTATTACAAAGAATTGCAGCTGGTTTCCTGTATGATAGGAAGAGGTGTCAGGAGAAGGGATGCCTGGACTTGCACAGGCACAGCTGGTTGAGTTCATTCCTGTAACTCCTTCACTCCCAGGCCAGTACAGAGCCACCTGAAATTATTTTGTCCTGCAAGCAACAACTAACAGCACAAGAAAACTTCTGTGGGCAGACAGCCCAGCGCTTTACTGGGAATGAGAAGCTCCAGGTCAACATGGCAAATGCATCTTCCAGCTGTTATGTGCAGCTCTAAGGATTTTAAATGTGCTTGGAGGAAATGCCCTTTCTATGCATGCTTTCTGGATGCAGGCAGCAGAGTAGGAACTCTGCTGTAGTACTGTAGTACCTGTAGTACTCTTTGGGTACCATCTGTTGATGGCTGCTGTGGGCTGCAATGATGAGAGTCAGAGTGCAGGAGAGGGATCAGCTGAAGGTTAGAGAAGTGGAAACATGGATTTCTCAGGAGTACAAGACCTCACTCCACCTGAAAAAAGTGTTGTTTTCAGATAATGCCTTGTACCAGTTTTCTCTGCCTTTTTGTATAGGAGTTTGGCCTTGGAAGGAGGCAAAATAGTTCCTTGACTAAAAAACGGTGTGTTTCAGAATGATTGCTTGGGAAGAGCCTGAAGTTCAGACTTTCCCCATTGTTTCTATCAGCTGGTATCAATGTCATGGAGACCTGCTGGAGGAGACCTCTACCAAATACAGATTTACTGGGTTTTGTTTGGTTTTAGATTTTGTATGCAAAAACTTTCACAAAGTTGAGAAACATCTGTAGCCTAATATTTTAATACTGGGAATATTGGTCAAATTCAGCCCTAATCTCCTCAGAAAAACACCTTTAACTGAGCTACCCTGTACCCCTACAGCCCCTTTGCAGAGATCTTGCAACTGGTGTCACCATTTCTTGAGCACAGAGTAAGCTGAACCTTGTTTCTCTGTCAGTGAGAGACAGGAATATGCTTCATTTTATGTTCCTCTGGTACATAAATGGCTTGAACAAGGAAAGAGCAGCATTACTTGATTATTATTTGAATTGCAAAACCACACAGCCCCAGGGTGCCTTATTCCAACATCAGGCATGCAGCAGTCCCTGTAGAGGGCAGCTTAGCAGATCTGTGGGTCAGCTGGGGGTCTGTGTGTATTAGTTGGCCTAAGGAGTTCTTAAATACAGTCAGGGTTTAAATGCCCAGGAAGGTCTGTCCTGCATAGCTGAGTGTTTGTATCCAGGATTTTGGCTTCTTTCTCTTTTGCAAGGCTGGACCATCTCTCTTGTTTAGACTGCAGCAGTGGCTCAGATGCTGAAGCCTGCTTTCATCTGACACCTGTGCTTTCAGTGCCTGCTATGCCAGAAATACAGGGGATCTAAAAATGGGTTAAAACACTGTCTCTCATCCAACATTTTATTATGTTTACACCTAGGGTTTGGATTAATTTAAAATCGATTTAAATGTGACTTACAGATCTGTTGTGCTATTATTCAAGGTAATGAAACCAGCAAGATGCAGATCTCTGGTGCCAGCCTCCAAAATGATTCAATACTTGCCTCCTTTGTGGGTGGTTTTAAATGGAGGGATTATGTATTTGGCTGGTGGGATGCCTTGCTGTGAAGTGTGTGCAAGCAGATATTTAGGCTGTATCTGCAAAGGCTGAAGCTGTGAGCTGCAGCAAATGAGATTTCTTTTTAATTTTTTTTTTTTTTACTGGTGTATAGACCGTGAGGAGACTCTTCAGTGCTCTGTAGATAACATAATCCTTGTCTTCATGAGTTCTTTGGTCAAGTACTCAGCTGGTGCTCCCGTGCTGGATGCAGAAGGAAGAGGAGCAGTGCATCTTTGGAGAGAGGGGACAGTGAGTGAGGGAAATCCTACTGTAATCCAGGGAAAGTGGTTCATCTTGCAGTGAAAAAGACAAGAGCTTGTGCCGCTTATTTCCTGTCATCACTTGCTAAAATAATTATTGTGATTTATAAATGAGATTCAAAGGAATTCATGTATGACTTTAGTGTCTTTATTTAAAAGCATGGAAAGGACTCTTCAGAGAATGGAATTTCATTTTGTGCTTACACGCTGCTGAGCACTGTGCAGTCCTAACAAACAGCCAGGCTCCTGGGTGCAATCTCAGTGTTACTAACAGTAATTCAGAAAAGCAGAACTGAATTGCAGCTCCTTCCCAAGGCATCATCCTCTCTCCTCTGTAAAGTGCCAGTCTAACTTGATCTCACCAGGATGGACAAAGCTCCATTGTCTATAACCAAGAGGTTCCTCAGCTTTTTCAATCTGCACCTGCAGCATAAAGCTGGGCCTTGTGGTATAATCTGTAGTCCAGCAGCCCTGAGCTATTTCAGAAGCTGGAGAAGTTTTTGCCATTTGAGCAAAAAACATCTTGGTTTGAAGCCAAATTATATTAATTGTCATCCCAAATAATTTCCTGTACATGGCCATTTTTATGCTGTGGCATAAGCAGAGGCAGTGCTGCAATGTTGGCAGGCATCATCACCAGGGCACCCAGCTCTGGAATGGGACCCTGCACTCTCTTCTAGGCTGCACATGATGGAGGGGGCTGAAGCCTCAGGGCTCTCATCACTCATCTCCCTGACTGTGCTTTATTGCAATGGGAGTTGCCTGGGGTTTCGTTTCCATGAAAATAAGATGAAATAAATACTCTGCTTTTGGGGCCCTTTAGCAATCACTGAAGCTTGGCATGGAGCTGGGGAACTTCCTCTGGGGTACCAGGAGCCCTGGACTCTGTGGTTTGTACCAGGTCAAATACAGAGTCCATGCTATCTGAGAAGATTTTTGTTTTTTGAAAAATGCCACATTTTCTTTCCCAGATTGCTTCTGAAGTCTGTTTTCTGATTTTGCTTCAATCTGATTCTTGCATTAAAGGCTTTTGGGACCTTTTGTTTTTAATGAATGACAGAAAAATTGGCATTTCTTCTTGTTGCTGCTTTTTCCCTCTGCTCTAAAAACAGCAACATTTTGAGCCAGCTCTGCTTTTTTTCTCTGTCACTAGGAGATGTGTTTCAAGTGTATGAGATAAGAGTGGTAAGAGAAGTATGGGTCAGAGCAATTGCTCTCCTCATGCCAATTCTGTCCTGCAGGAATCAGGAGGAGCTGAAAGGCCAGCCGTGTGTTTATTTTGAGATTACACTGATATTAAATCAGTGCCCATCTAATGCTGCCACCCAGGCTTGGTGAGTTCTTGCCTGGAAATTGTATTGATACAGGAAATGAGAGATTGAAGTACCCTCTTGACCCTGACAATAGGAGTTAACTTCATGAGTAAAGGGGACTGGTACCAGGTTAAGATCAGTGGCTGGGATACGTGAGGATGGCACATTCTATACTGAGGGGCTGAAAAGTGGAGCCTTCACCCCTTTACCCTGCAGAAAGTCATTGGGAATTTCTGTGGCTCTGTAAATGTTTCAAAACCAGTGCAGTATGTGTTTCAGGTCGATGGCAAAACTCTGGGATGCTCCTCTCCCTTGGGCTACTCCTACCTGAGTGTAATAAAACACTCCTGCAGAAAAGTGCCCAAAAACCTACTATAACTGGTCTTCCTTAAAATTATTTCAGCAGTAGGGAAGCTGTGGAATTGGATGGCTTTGCTAAATCAGCATGAATGAGAATGTGATATGAATGGTGTTATCAGTAAAGTGCTCTCACCAAGGTACACCACAAATATGTATTTTCTGGTCCAAGATTTGCAAACTTAAGGAAGAAAACCTTTTTCCTGTCAAAATGTCTCCAAAGTCTGACACAGGGTTCCCAGCTAATGACTTCATCTGGAACACAGCAAAGTTCTGGGTGTGCAGTCGTGACAAAACCATTTGCAATCTGTAAAGAAAAGCATTAATAAATATTTAAGCCTTTTTGTCCTATTTTATTTTCATTCTGTAAAAGCAAATACATGTCATGCTTAAAAACCTCAGTAATTCTAGCCCTCTGATCTGAAATGAAAGAGAAGAATAGTATTAAAAAACCCTTAAGCCTGTGTTTGTACCAGTTTCTAAAAGACTGTGTCGACAACTGCATTAAAAATTATGAGCTTTTCCAGAAGATTAAGATGTTTTCAGAAATAAATACTCAAACCAGCTGGCAAATTAATTTCAATGTTTGCCCAGTCATTTTATTTGTTAGTAAAATTGGGAATGAGATGATAGCAAAACTGGGCAGACATTACAAGTAGGTTTGGGGTTTTCTGCAAGAAGTCTGTTTCATCCTGGAGCAGGCCCCTCGGTGGAGGCAAGCTGTGCCACCTTCCTGGCTGCTCTTAATGGCATTCTTATCCCTAAAAGAAGCAGTCGTGCTTCTCAAACCCATCTGTTTTAATACCACAAACCCATGCTGTAGATAAATGCAGGAGTGTGGAAGAGGGGCTGGGAGCAGCTGCTGCTGTCTCAGGAACATCTCTCATTGTCCCCCAGAGAGGCTTTGCTTGTCCTTCTGCCACAGCAGCTCCTGCTTGGCACCTCAGATCTGCTGAGGGAGGAGAGTAAGGCCTGGCTTAAACAGTGCTGGAACTTGGGGTAAAGTCACTTAAACTCAGCAGGAAAAATTATTGGCTCTGGGCTGCTCTGCCAAACCTCATAGTGAGGCTGAATTTTAATTATGAACTCTGTGTTTACTGATTGCAATGTCCAAACTTTTTTTTTTTTTTCTTTCCTCCCAGTATCTGTGGATTCATAATGTCCTGTTCTGTGGCCTGGACACATGATGGCATTTTCTTCTATCTATCTTCATTCTTAAAGACTTCCAAACACAGCTCTGGTTTTAGGAGAAGAGATAGCAGGGTTTCAGTCTCTGTCCTTCCAGCTGGTTGACTTTGCATGCCTTGAACTGTTTGCCCAGCTCCAAGAAAATAGTTCATTGCTGCCTCTTCCCAGAGGTAAAACTTGCTGCTCCCATCCTTATAAAGTAAAGGACCTGTCTGGGTGGAGAGGGATGCACATGCTCAGTTTCTGCCTTGCAGCCCCATTGTAGACATGAGACCTCTGTGCTGGCCCTTCTTCATCTGTCAGAAGTCAGAGAACCCTGAAGACCAGTCAAAATATCTCCTGCAATATCTCTGTATGGTTGCAGCTCACTAATCTGTCCCTCAGACCCGGGATGCCTTCTGTCCTCAGATCTGAGACACAGCCCGGAGACCAAGGGGGGTTGACACGCCTGAAGGACAGGATGCCAGCCAGAGGGACCTGGACAAGCTCCAGAAATGGGCCCAGGGGAATCACCTGGGTCAGGGCAGGCCTTGGTCTCAGTCCAGGCTGGGCAGGAACAGATGGAGAGCAGGCCTGGGAGAAGGACTGGGGGGTGGGAGGCAGGACATGACCCGGCAGTGTGGCCTGGGCCGCATCCAGAGCAGGGGAGGGAGGAGATTCTGCCCCTCTGCTCTGCTCTGCTGGGACCTCACCTGCAGTGCTGAGTCCAGCTCCAGGGCCCCAACAGACAAAGGACATGGACCTGTTGGAGTGAGCCCAGAGGAGGCCACCAAGATGGTCAGAGGGATGGAGCACCTCTCCTGTGAGACACGGCTGAGAGAATTTAGGTTGCTCAGCCTGGAAAAGAGAAGGCTTTGGGGTGACCTAATTGCAGCCTTTCAGAACCTGAAGGGAGCTGACGAGAAAGCTGAGAGGAGGCTTTTTACAAGGGTGTGTAATGACAGGACCAGGAGTAATGGCTTTACACTGAGAGTAGGTTTAGGTTAGATATCATGTGTTCTTAACTGTGAGGGTGCTGAGGCCCTGGCACAGGTTGCCCAGAGAAGCTGTGGGTGCCCCATCCCTGGAAGTGTTCGAGGCCAGGGTGGGCAGGGGTTGGAGCAACCTGGTCTAGTGGGAGGTGTCCCATGGCAAGGAGGTTAGAACTAGGTGATATTTATGGTCCCTTCCAACCCAAGCCATTCTGGGATTCTATGACTGACCTGCTTGCTTCCCTCCCCTTCAGGGCACTTGTACTTGGGTGTTCTGGCATCACTGATATATGTGGCCAGCTGTTATTTTCTCTAAAATTTGTATGAAATCAATATGTCCTGACATGAAAACAAATGTCATTCTGCTGCAGTGGAAAGGCACAATTTATCTTTTGAAGAGAACTGTCTGCCAATAGCATCTTAATACCCAGAAGAGGTCACCAGGATTGGGATGATTGAAATTTTCACTTTCAAATGCATGACTTTTCTTTTTTTTTTTTTTTCCTGCTTTTAAGCAAAAACATTTCAAGTGAGCCTTGTAAATTTTTGCCAGCCTGAGGCAATCAGCTTCTTTAAAGGGTATTTCTTATTTTAAAATACCATAAAATAGAAATAAGTGCACAGGGAGATATACAGTCCACCCACTACTGATGTATGTCTTTATGGTATAGGCATATTTTATATATGGTCCTATGCATCTGCCAACTGCTCAGCTTAAAAGACTCTCAGGCTTTCCTTTCTAAATCAAATTTTATGCAGAGGATTATAAACATTTTGTTGAGATATGCAAATAAAAGAAATTTTCCAATTAACTTAGAGCAAAGCAGAGCCTCAAAACAAGAGACAAAAGGATACAATTCTGGGTCTTGCTTTTAACACTTAATACTTTGCAACTTCCAGAGCTGGAATACATCTTGTAAGAGAAATTCCCCAGCAGTTTAGTCCCTTCTTAAAATTTCACGAATCTTGCCAATCAGAATCCCAGTGCCAAGGTAACTTGTTTCCTACAGATTCAGGATGCTAAGTAAAGGCTACACCTACACAAGCAATGATGCAATGCTTACTGAATTAGGCATGTGCAGCAGGCCAAATTGGCTGCCTGTCTGTCCCTCCTGAGGAAGCTCACCACCTCACAGGCATCCTGGACTGCAGCCTCAGGACTGTGTGTTAGGATGGTTCTGTAAGTGCTGTTTTAAACATTCCCAGTCACCTGCAGCTCCCTGGCTTGCTAAGAGCCACCTGGTGAGGCTGGAAGGAGTCCCCATGTTTGCTAAATCCTCTGTCAAACTGAAAGAGTTTCCTTTCACTTTCATTGGGATTAGTCAGTACTTTGGCTGTGCCTAAGGCACACTGAGCAAACCCCCAGACTAAGACATACATCTGTCTTTATCCTTCCCACCTTACCAGCTGACAATAAACAACTGCAACAAATAATCCAGAGTAGCTGGAGGGATTTTGGTTGTCACACCCAGGCATGTTTGTGGTTAGGGCCTTGGTGCAAGGGATCAAATGAAGCCATCAGTTAATTGATGTCATCCTTGCCTGTGCCTGAACCCTTCAGTCCTGGTGCCTGTTAGGGAGGAGTAGGAGGTGGCAAAGAGCAATGGGTTATAAATAGACCTGGAGGAAGAGCTGCAATACCTAAACCCAAACATTAACAATGTTAGGATAAATTATGGGAACAAATTTATTTGTGCAGTTTAGGAGAAATTCCAGTGGGGGATTCTGCTGGATGCAATGGTAAATTACAGACAAAAGCTATGATTAAAGCCAATATTTATTATCTTTAATAAAATCAAATTGTTAGTAATGCTGAGAGCTTGAAATGTGAGAAAACCTCCTGTGCTCTTTATGAAATATAGCTTTCATCCTAAGAATTCCAGTGTATTATTCTTTGCGTTCCAGGAATGCGTGGTTTGGGGGAGATGAAATGAGTTGTCCAGCGTCAGGAACTCTTGGACTCTTCTTTCCCCTTTGTTTTCGTAGGCTACTGAACATTTTCTGGTTTCCTTTAAATCCCCAGTTCTCCCAGAACTTGGGCAATTTGTTCTTACTCCATGTCTGTAGAAATTAGGTCTTCTGTTCCAGGCTGCCAGATTGCCTGTAAGAGAAAGCCCAGCAGGCACTGAACTGGGTGTTAGGCAGGCATGGAAAAATATAAATTCAGTGTCAGCTACAGTTGGTTTCATGCTAGTCATGAGATTTCATGTCCTACCTCCCCCTGGAAACTGCACAGAGCAGCCATGAAGCACAGCAGGAATGTTAATTGCTTTGTGTTGTCCGACCCACAGTGCAATTAACATGTCATCATCTGCAATGGCCTTGGTAAAACAGGGTGAAATTTGTCAGATGGGAAACTGTGGAAAGTGCTTTTCATTATTTTTAGTTTCTTCTTGCTTTATCACCTTACTAGAAGAAACTGAATCGGACAAAGCAGCCTGAGGAGCAATGTACCAGTAAGCAGAAGAGAAGTGGTTAAGCAATTTAAGCTGTTGACAGAGTTGTCATTTATAAGTTTATTTGTCACTTTGAGGGCTTTGACTGTCTGCTGTGTCACACAGGTAATTCTACTGGTGTTATAGGGCAAAGAATAGGGTATGAGCCTTACACAAAAGGTGTTTCCTCTTCATGTGCTGTGTCCATCCTGCAGGGTGGGAGGCCTGGCTGGGTCTGCCATGCATGGCCCTGGGCACAGAAATGCCTTTTTCTTTGCAGTCCATCTCAGACCTTGTGCTAGGGGCTCCTAATGAGTTCAGCTATCTTTGAATCAAGTTCTAAATCTCAAAAAACCTTTATGCAAAAATTTCAGAGGTGAGCTCTGGAATAATTACTTAGGTCAGGTCAGCAGATACAGCAGCGGGGCTTACAGGCTCTGGTTTTGCACATTTGCACATGAGACAAGGCAATTGCCTGTTTCTGGTCAGGGTTAGAATTCAGGAATGTGCTTCTCCCCTGCCCCTTCTGGCTGTGTTGCACTGCAGTGATGTGTAATGGAGCAGTTTTGTCAGTGGTCATCTCAGCCAGTGTGTCACACTCAGCATTCTCTGCACTAAATATTTATGTGTATTTTTCCTTTGTTATTTTTCCTTTGAACACATGGATTCCTGCTGGGTTGTGGGAAACAGTAGCCCTACTGGTTTTTGTTTCCTATGTAGTATCAATGTTTAAAAAGAACTGGTTCAAAGAACATGGTTATGCGCAGCATTTTTGTGCTTCACAGCAAGGACAGAAATGGGCATTTCACCCTTTACAAGTTTGATTTTATTTTTTTTTAATCTGATGGTAGGTGCTGTTGCATTTTCAGTCTATATTTATCTATGGATCACAGCTTAGCCCACTGAAACTAGGCTATTTGCCATCACTGCATCTTGTGCAAAGCATGTTCCAGTAGCAGTCAACTTATCCTCACCTTGTCTTCCCTCTGCCTGCCCTGAAGTCCTGAAATAATTCATTTGGCATATTACCAGACATACACCTGAACTTTTTTATTAACTTGCCACATCTGTCCTCATGGTGGAAGAGCTGGTATCTTAGCCAGTGAACACTGATGATGTGTTTTTTTCGTGTCTTGCATCAGTACTTCAAATGCTCCAGTGCCCAGCCATAAATAAATGCCTTTCCAAGGGAGATATAGTTAGAGGAGGATTTCTCCTCCCTTTTACTGCTGATGCATCTTGTTTGTGGGTGCATGTGCTGTACTGCAATGGTGATCTTTTCCTACTGCAATCATTGCCTATTGTAAGTCTTTGCTTAAAATTAATAACTTGTAATAAACTTAATATTCTCAAGATGTACTTGCCTATTTTATGTAGAGCCCATTGCCACAACATCTGAGTATTTCCTACAGCTGAAGGAACTTATCTGCAGAGTGTTCTAAAGAGAATAGAAATATCCTTATTCTTTAGTTGAAACCAAATTCCATCCTGAGAGCTGGGAGATTTGGGGTCTGTTCTGGTATTCTCTCCAGCTACAACTTCTTGGTTTTCTCTTTTGGAATAATGATCTGGAAATTGTTTATTCATTAATCCCTTGTTAAGGCCAAGCCTGCCTACCCTCAATGCCTTTTTCTATTTCATCCTATCACTAACAATCTGGCACTTGTAGAAGAGAAGTTCAGCAAATGACAGTTGTACATTTTGTGCAGCACTGATTGAGAGAGATTATTTCTACTGAGGTAAGAATTATTCTGACAGTCTCATTACTGTCAACTAAAAATTAATGCACTCCTGAAACTGCAAGTCTTAGTCTGGAGTATCTATTAATTGTTGTCCAGATGGAAAGGTACCCTCCATGGACTGCAAGAGAAACCTTCGTCAGGGATAAAATGACTAAACCAAAATAATTACAGGACTCAAAACTTGACACTGTCCTCTGAAAACAACGGGATCTGTTCTGCTCAGGCACTGTTTCCTCTTGCAAAGAAAATTAAAAGAGAAAGGCAGCATGGGTCAGTTTGGCATTTTTAGAAGAAGTATTCCAAATTTCATTCTTAATGTACAATGCATATGTCTACAAAATGGTTTAAGAATTGCAACATATGTATAAGAAACTAATTTTTAGACAAATAATTGATAGTTCAAAGGTAATTTGGGCCACCTTTAATCCTTCAACTTTTCAATTTTTTAGGAAGAACAACTGAGTCTTTTCTGGGTTTAGTAAAATTCTCAGTAACATAAATGACAATGGCACTTTCCTTAATTATTACTAGTGCTGAGCATTAGACAGACTGCTGAGTAACTGGTTCTCTGTGAAGGAGTACTCTGCTGTATATAATGAGTTTAGACACACACACACCTTGAACAGATTAAATCCCTTCAGCCTCTGAATATGTGATAGAAGAGCAAAGAGTTTAGAAAGGTTACAGAGATTATTGACTTTCATGCTTCTGTTGAAACTGAAGCTTATTCTGCCTGTGTTATTCCAGCAGCCCATTTACAGGAAAGTTTCTGTGCATTCCCTGAAATATTTTATTTCCTCTCTTTCCTATATGAAAGCCTTCCCTTTTCCATTCTTCACACTCAGAAATCCTAGGAATGCGGATTTATGTGGCTTTACAGTGCCTCTTCTCTATTTCTAGCACGCTAAGTAAATCTGTATAGGGTCTATCTTTTAAACTCTACTGTGTATTTAAGAGTTTATCTGTGCTATCTGACTCTGACTAGTTTCAATGACTTCAGGAATTGGTATTTCACCCAGGGGTTTGTATCATCCCAGACAGCCTCTCTGCATGAAATGGGCTCTGGCTGGTTGTGCTCTTGATCTTTTAATTTCCTTTTCCTATTCTGAGCATGCTGCTTCCAAAAGTGACAAATATGACAAAATGGTGACACTTTCAATTTGTTGGTACCCATGCCCTCAGGCAGGACATGTTATATCTCTGGGGGGAAAGTGGGACTCTAGGAATCCAGAACAGAGTGAAAGAGGATTGAATTATAGATGAGATACTCTGTGACTTCCCCCAAAATCCTAAATCTAGGGCTGCAGATTACAGAACTGGCAGCACGTCTCATGAAAGCTGCCCTCGCACCTCCTGGTTTGTGCTGGAATCTCATCCCCTGTTCATAGGATTCTCTAAAGGCATCTTTTTCTGGATTGACTCTGCACACCCATTCTGTGAACCCTTTCAGTAATATCTCTGTCTATCCAAGCTACAGCTTCCAGCCCTCAGCATTCTTCCCAGTGCCCAGGAAGGCAAAGCTCACAGCATGAGAACTGCACAACAGCTTAACAGGCACAGAGGCCACAGACCAAGGGGAGCAGTGCTAGCTGGTGGTTTAAGAGCCAATTTGGGGACAGATATGTAATAGGCTGGGGTGAAATGATGCTCCAAGAACTCTTTGAGGTGCTTACCAAGGCTATCTGCTGTCTCTTCTATGTGTTTGTCCCTGAATCTGTCCCCATGAAATTGCAAATGCAAAAACAAACCAGGCTATTCGAACTCACTGTACGTGCATTAAAAACAAATCACCCTGTCCCACCTCGGGAAGGTAATTGGCAAACCCAGAGTGCATGAAATAGGTGCAAAGCTGAGAGCAAAGGAAGGAGTGATGAAAATATCAGTCTCCAACCTGTGTGTTAGTGATGCGTTCTGAGCCATAAATACCAATTACTGGGCCACCAGCTGCAAGTCAGCCTCATAGTTCAGGGCTAAAATGCCCTCTTTTCCCTCCCTTAGTGATAAAAAAATGAAGAAATAAAATTTAATATGTTAAAGAATAAAATATCTCCTGGACCTCCAAGAACTTGAATTTTTGCTTATTTTTGCACTGGTGAACAATACAAGTAACCTTGGTAGAAATCACCCTTGCCAGAAACCCTTTAATTGCATCCATAAACCAGCCTTGTCCGATTTTTGTCTCTCCTACAGTTTGTTGTGCTGTTGTTCTGCAAGGTCTTTGTTCTACAAGGTCTTCTCTCTGCAAGATTCTGCTCTAGTGTCATGTCTGAGAGGAGGCAGAGGAGTTGTATGCAAGGATGAAAACTGAGAGTAATCTTCTTCCATAATACAATATGGAAAGAATGTAATGGCTATCTGTTCTTGTGGGTTTTGGCCTCTGCTTCTCCCTGGACCCAGAACAACAGCAGAGTATCTGTTGTCTCTGGAGCAAAAACTTTCCTTCTCACCATGAGGCAGGCAGCACATACGCCTCAAAATCCCTGTAATAGTAGAAGTTAGGAGGAGGTTCCTTCCCAGCCCATTGGGCAGTGTACCTACAGAGTACAGTATTTTCAGCATGAAACTGATGCTTATTAGTCTTGCACAAAGCTCTTCCAGGTTAAAGATGGTCTGAGCATGACCCCAGCACATAAAATAATAACATTATTCTAAAGGAAAAAGTGAAAAATCTGTAGCTTCTCCCTGTGATCTTGCTGTAAATAATTTTTTGGTTGGGCTCTTCAGTTTTTGTGCATTCTGATTTTGGATTCCAACGTTCGATAAAACTTTGTATTTGCTGCTAAAAGATGTTTGGATATACAGCAAGTAAAGATGGGGTTAATTCAATGTGCTTCAGTGTTAAGCTAAGTGGCAGCAGTATGCAGTGTACACTGTTGGCCTGTTTGATTTTAAATCTCATCAACAAATGGTCAACAAATAGGGTTTATTGCCAGGCTAATAAACTGTGTCCCTCACTGATTGAAAAGCCTTCACTGCCTCAGCTCCTTTGCTGTCGTCTGTGGTTTTTTACCCTGATACTAAGACAGTCCTTGCATTTTTATAGCAGCTTATTTAGCTCTTCTTGCCCTCCTCCAAAAGCTATTACTAACCTGGAAGCTTGCTCACCTTCCCCCTTTGTTTTTGCATTATTTGACAGTGATGCAATGTCAAGGTTTGCATTGCTGTGTTTGACTCCTTTAGGAAAGAGAAGGTGTCAGGCCATCAACGGTTTTCTATCAGGTCCTGTCTCTTTTATGCCACCTCTAAGGTCAAGAGGGAACATTAGTCCTGGGTGGGCCTACCCTGGCTTCCTGCTTTGTGCAGTTGTGACATCAGATCTTGCACTGCTGAACAGAATGGGAACAGGATTTTGCTGGAGCTCTGTGATGTGGCTCTGCCTGCTGGATCCCAATGCCAAGGAGCAATCACTCTCAATCCTGTCTCTTTTCAGGAGTGGTAAACTGCTGTTTAACCACTTTAATAGTTTTGCTTTGACTTTTTTCTAAGACTCTTCTACCAATGTCAAACTAGGTTTAGAGCATCACAAGTTTCCCAGAACTGTCTGCTGTGGCTTCCAGACTAAGCCACAGCACTCTGCAATTAGGAGAGAAGAGGTTTGGTGAGAGGGCCCTGAAGAGATGCAGGGTGATCCTCTGCCCTCAGACATGTGTGTTGAGCTTGATAATACTTGCCAACCTAACAAGCTGAATTTTAGTGGGTAAGGAGCTCATTGCCCATATTATTCACTGGTAAAAGGAGGAGGGAGGACTTGTTTCCTTGGCAGAAACTGCTGGTGAAAACCCAGAGGATGGTTTTCTCTTTTGTTTATTTAGTGAGCAAATACAGTTCACCTACAGAAGCTTTCTATCAAGAACTGATATGTTTTGGAAAGTAACATTAGCTCCTATGAATCTCAAACCTGGATGGTGGAAAAAAATGAGAGAAATTTTACTGGAAAAAGAAATCTACATCAGGCAGAGGAGGTGTATGCATGATCTGGTTTTTGCTTCAAGTTCAGGTATCCTGTTGGGTTTCTCGCTGGGAAAATTCCATCCCAGGGGAAATGATGTACAGGTAACTTTGCTGTAGTGACAATGCAGAGATTACTCATTGCTGAAAGTGAGTGACCCATCCTCAGAGGTGGGTTGGACAACAAATTGCTAGTTCTGAGAGAATTTTGTGTCTTTCCCAAACTAAAGGTAAAATCAAGCATTAATGCAAAATGTTACTGCATTCCTGATTGTACCAAGAGGATCTTTATTGTGGATGATTAGGTAAAACATCTTATAGGGTGCAGTGTACTTAAACTGTTCTCAGGAGCAGACATGGTCCATTGTGTTTTATAAAACCAGGAAACTTTAAACATTTTTTATTGTTCTCCATAATATGGAGCATTTAAACTGTCTCATTTTTCCCCATAATCTTCGCTCTGCTGACTTAAAAATATTTTTAGCAAACAGAAGTATGGATGAATGAAATAGTCAGGAATTATCTTCCCAGTGTTCATAAAAATACAAATGCAAAATAAAACTTCATAATGCAGAAGTGTACGGTTTTCTTGCCAGCCTTCATCTGTGTCTTCTCCCTGTGTGTCTGTGGGCTTGGAGGATGCAGATTTTGTTTCCTGATCAAAGCTGTAATGGATGGGGATGACAAGGCTCATCAGTCCAGTGCTGCTGGTAGCCCCCACTGTCAGCAGCAGTCTTCAGAGTGAGTTTCTGACTTACTGCCAGGGGAAGGGCAGTGATGGGCTCTGCTGGCCTTGGCATGGGTGGCTGTTGCTCTTTCCTGTTGAAATGCCTTGCTGGTTGGTGCCTACATGAAGCTTAAAACCTTGAGGCTGAGAGAATCCTAGAATGTTTGTCCCCTCCATGTCAGTTCAGGCACTTCAGTTGTCAGACAGGATGAGCAGGATGGGTTTATCTTTCCAGCAATGGATGAGAAACAAAGACTGGACTTAATTTCCCTTTTTGTTTGTGTGTTTAGGTTTGCTATTTGTTTGTAATCCCATTTTTTCTCTACAGTATCTATGCCTCATTTCCCCATTTCAGCAGCCTCAGTAATTCCTCCTACCTACTCCATGGGGGTCTTATGAATGCTAACACTGATAATGCACTGTGTGATTCATTGATGAACACGGATGTGTATTTATGTGCCAGATACCATTAGTGCTGTCCTCCTTTTAAATAATGTTTCTCAGTCTATGAACACTAATGAACACAACTTTATAGATCGTCTGCCAGGTGCCACAGCAATCCTTAATGTAAAGCTAATGACTTTTTCAAATGAATTTAAACAGCCTAACAATGAGATGTCATGGAAAAAATTAAGGATGCCATCATGTTCAGAGGCTAAATGTATGTAAAATATGCAATGTTAAGTATAAATGCATTTTTTTAAATCTCAAATTGCATGTTCAAAACCAAACTACAGCCTCAAACTTATTCAGATCCCTAACAACAAAGGCATGGAGATGTACTTTCATCCTCAGCAAAAGTGGAGGAAGTTTTTGCCTGAATTAGCTGAGTGTTTCATGTTCAGATAGTGCTGGGTCATAGCTACTGTTTGATTATTGACATGAATTGAAAATAAAGTGGTGTTTTCTAGTTGTGGATGTGAAAAGAGTTATTACCTGAAGCTGCCCAAGAATCAGTAGCTATTCAAACTCCTTTGAGCATATTTAGTTACTAAAACAATCCAGCATATGTGGACTCATGGTCATGGCAGCAGTGTAATCACTCTCTGAGAGATCTTTTTGGGGGAGGAGTGGAGGGAGAATTTTACAGCATGCTGCTGTGAAAAGTGACATTTCACTTTGTATACTCAACCTCCTTTGCTGAAAGTAGTCAAGTGTTTCTGACAGGTGAAAGGTACCACTGTGTGCATGTCAGGGGTAGGAATTTAGATCCAGTAACTTATTCAGGTAAATGGGTGTTATTCCTCCTTCCAGAAGCAGTTTCTTCTGTTCAGTAATCTCAACTTTAAAATGCATGTGGAGATTAGACCCCACCTTGTGATTTAGGGTAAAGCACAGATTAACAAAGAAATAGCCTCTTCCAGAAACAACTTAGTGTGTTCTAAAAATTATTTTTATGGTTCATTAGATGCTAAATGCTTCTTTAAAAAAAATCAGTCTAAAGAAATAAACCTAAAATATATAGAAAATATGTAACTAGGAGGAATTGAAAAAAAGAAATATTCTTTATTACCCTGGCCTATTGTTAAGAACAAGGCAGTCTGTTCAGTCTACTGCAGAGTGCCAGGCAAACAGCCTTGTTTGGGGCTTTTGAAGGACTAAAGCAACATCTTCACTTAATGCTTTTCCCATTACTTACAACAGCTTAGAATCTCTAGTTCTGTATTTCATCTCTTAGTTTGGCAGTGTAGCTCTGGGACTTCAATGGGAGATATCAGATAAAGCCAGATGTGCCTGATCTAAATCAGCACATAAAGCAGTATTTGCATTTATCGATTCCAAATATTTTCATTAGAAAATGCATTGGAGTCATTTTCTTACTAAGATCCTGTTCTTCTGGTTGTATTTTACCTCATTTTCCTTTTATTTTAGTGCATTTTATTTTACTGGGTTATAAGAGAGAATAACTTCTATTGATTCTGTTTATTTATTTAAATTTTGCTTCTGCTTCAGGCTGGCTTACTTTGTTCTTCTCAGGATTTCTTTTTAATTGTTTGAATTAATTTAAATTCAGGTTCAATGCTGTTATTCAGCTTCTATTCACTGCATTATGATCTTTTATGTGTGCAGCCTATACATATCTTATTTAGATGGTGGTGTGAATAAAGGAGATTTTAAAGGCACTCAGCAATTTCTTAGCAGGTTCTGAAAGTGAGCATTGCTTCTGCTCTGAATTCCTTCTGCTTCAAAGCAATCCTGGCTCTGCAGATGTATTCACAGATAAAAGTTCCAGTCAGATTGACCATTTTATCTCTCTGAAGTAATGTACCAGCTATCACTTTTCATGTAGCTTTTTCCTTTTATTTTCTTTTTTTTTTTTTTTTTTTTTTTTTTTTTAACTGGCTTTTCTTTTCTTTTTTTTTTTTTTTTTTTTCCAATGGAAAAGAAAAAAATATTAAAACNCATAGTTAAAGCAGCTCAGAAGAATTTGTTCATGGAGGAATTCTGGCATGTAGCTAAATCCAGATCTGGACAGAAGGTGTTCCTTTGCTGCCAGTGATGAGGTGTTTGTGTTGGCAGAGGTGGATTACTTAAGAGCAATGGCTTGTTTGGCTGCTGCTGTGCTGGGTGTGACATGTTGATGTACATTCTTGTTATGGTGTAAAGCACTCTGGTGCTCCAGGGGCTGACCAACAAAAAATTGTATCCAGGAACAAATAACAGTAGATCTTTTGTTTGCTCACATGGGACAGCCCTGGTGACAGAAGCAGGTGCCTTTTCCACAAAAGAAGTTTGACCAAGCTACAGGGACCTGCTGGGCACAATTTCTTTGTGCACAGCAAATGCAGGGCAACATGATGCACATCAATTACAGCCAGGCCCACTGATATTCTGACAATCAGCTGGCATTCAGAGGGTTTTGCCAACCTGACATATCCTGTTTGTGTGTCTTGATCCACATCAAAAACATTTATACTTGGCCAACTTCTAGAGTGCCACACAGCTGATGATGTTGTAGACCTGCTGTCTCTAAAGGCAAACGGGGTCATCTTTTACAATCCCTGGAGGCTTTCACTAAGGTGCCAGGCAGTGAAATGCAGCAGCCCAAGGTGCACATGTGTTGGTTGGTCTTTGGGCCATGTACAAAAGTGGTCAGCATAGGCATGGTGCCAGGAGCAGGAGACATCAGAGCTCCTGATAGATATCACTTGATAGATATCTGTTATCTGAGCTCTGCTAGTTAATGTCTGGAGAGGTGTGAGAATGTGGAAGAAGCATAACAGTTGTGCCTGTGGCTTTTTCTCTCTGGGAAATAACTTGCTTAATTTTTTTCTCTAAAGACATAGGGACATAAAAGTGGAGTAAAACCTGGGGAAGGATGTACCCTCTCAATCACTCATCCCCTAGGAAGGTGCAGCTCAAGTCACAAGCTTTTAATCCTTCCCACTGGATTAATTTATGGTGCAACCACTAAGATATGAGGGATTTAGGAGGGCCGGGCCTTAATGCGGATTTCTGTTCCTGGGTTACATGAGTTTAGTGTATTAACAGCCCCAAGTCTGCAGCCCTTGTGCAAGTATAAATCTGTGTATGGATTCACCACTCTGGGGACAGAAGGGGAGCTACTTCCACTCCCAGAGTCTTGTCCTGAAGCTCCTGTGTTGAGAGCAATAAACCCCAGGATATTCCAGAAGTACAAAGAGCTGTGCTCTTTGTTGCAGTACTTGAGAAATTACTGAACACTGGGAGTTGAGCTCTCAGGACCTTCAGCTCTGAGAAACCAAAGCAAAGGCTGATCCCTTCTTCTCCTAATGCCATTGTTACTGTACCTCAAGGCTCTCTGAACTTTCCTGACACACTGAAGCATCCTTTCTGCCCTGTCAAGGTGACAGCATCATCACTCCTAGCAAATTCACTTCCTATAAGATATTCAAAGGATATCCAGTTCATTCAGATGTACCAAATTTAAATGTATCTTAATTTATGACTGTGTTCTAATCACCAGAAGATGATGAATATAATTAAAGATAATGAATGGTCCCATTAGTCTTTTGCTTGCTGTGATAATTCCTTCAGACAGACACTTCCTTTGTCTGTGTGGTGTGGAAAGATGCCTTAGCAAGGGAAATTTCTGTTGCAGCAGATTCTCACCCTGGAGCTTTACAGTTTTATTTAATAGCTAGTTTAGGAGCAAAGAGGAGAGAAGAAGCAGACCTCTATGCTGAATTATATGCAAGTAATTGCTGAAGGTGGAGGTAGAAAGAGCTGATCATACCTATCAAATTTTGTGTCCCCCTTATGGAAATCTTGGAGTTCCCCCACCATATGCTGCTATTTGCACCTCATGCTTTCTCAGCTTTATATATCTTGCCTAAAAGATTGCTGGCAGCTTTATAATATCCACTATCCTTCCTTTGCCTTCCAGGCATTCCAGACTGGCTCAAGATTATGCAATCCATTTATTTGGCACAGGGGTTTTCCATCTCTCATCTAGTTAATGAATAAGCCTGACACTGTGATGCCTTTATGCTGCAGCAGCATTGCAGGCTCCCCTTGACAGGGCTGCAGAGCTGAACCAGGACTGCTGGGACTCCTTCTGCTCAGTGGTTGCATTATACATGCAAAATGTGTGCCCTCATCTGCCCCCTCACTGCCACGTGATGAAGGCAGGAGGCAAAATGCAAACCATGGTGTTTTGTTTGGTGGAGAATGGTGAGGTGATAAAAGCAGGCATAAAGCTGAAGTTTAATTTTGGGGGAAATTGTTCAGTGCTGAATTGAAAGTTGTTTCCCAGCGTGGTCTGCAAGTTACATGATTCTGCTCTGTTTGTGGTGACCCACATAATTAATGAAAACCTGGAATGCTCTGGAAGGACACCTTGAAAAGGAGGAGGATGGCAGCAGAACCTCAGGAGTCCCCACAGGCTTTGCATCCCTCTGGCAGCAGTTTTCCTTTCACCAGGACTGCAATGAGGAGCTGTCACTTTTGCCCTGGAATACTTTCTTGTGGCTGTGTTGAACCTTTGGAGAGGTTTTCCTCTCTCTGCGCCTTCCTCCTTAGATTTTCACTCAGGCTGGCCTTTAAGTTTGTATGGACACTGACACTGTAAGGGCTGCCACTAAAGACCTTTCAACCTTTGCCAGGTTGCTCAGGAATTCAGGCTTGCCTTGCTTGACCAGTGTGACACAGACATGGGGAAGGCTGAGCACTGTGTTTGCCCTTCCTTGCTCCTGACAGGCTTTTCAAACTCATTTACTGGGCTGCACACCTTCTCCAAAACAGTCATGAGAGGGACACACTCTGAGGGCTACATTTGCTCTGAGACCAGAGAATTTCTGCACCAAATAAGAACCAGTCTTAGCCAAAGAGCAGGAGATGCTCCTAATCTCTCCCTTTTGACACGATCCCTCCAGGCTGTGCTCAGCAGATGTTTGAGTTAAACCTGTCAGCTGTGGCAATCTGATGCTTCAAATCTGTTTTGAGACCCAGCAGGAAAACCCAATATCTCTTGATGAGGGGATATCAAGCTTATTCTCCTTGCTCAGAGATTATCAGATGTGCCATGAAACCCAGAACTTCAGTAATATGACACACAGCTTTTGATCTGGCAATTTCTTCTTATCAATGTACATGCACAGATGTCTGCTTAAAATTATAAAAATATGCAGGAGATCTCTGTTCCTAAGGTCCCACTAAAATCCCACCCTAAAGTCCTATTAACATGAAAAAAGCAGGGTTGAGCCTGCAGCAGTGGACATCAACTGACTTAACAACCCAGGTTAAATTCTCCAGAAAAAAGCTGGAATTTCATGTACTGAGGTTTTGTCCCTCCTGTTCTTCAAAGGGGAGTTTCGAATGCGAATGTCTTAAAAGAAATTTCAAATATAATACCCATCTCAGACTGTTATTGTAGTGCACCACAGATCCAAGTCTGGAGGCTGGTGGGAACACTACATCCACTGCTGAGGGAAGCTGCAGATGTGTGAGCTTGGGGGAAAGATGGATATGAATAGTAGGGACACATGAAGGGGGTAGAAACAGAAAAGAGCAGCTTAATAGTGATCCGGGTAACAGCTGCTTAGAGCCACAAGTTGTCTTGAGCTTGCCTTCTACAGATCTTGTTGAATATCTGCTTATATTTTTGAGATATAGGCATCTTGACTAACAGTTGAGTTTTCAGAGAAACTAAACTTTTTGTGAAATTAGCTCTTGCTGAATAGCTTCACTACAAAATAAAGGGAAGGGGGTTTTTCCAAGCGACAAAGCATTTTGTTTTTAGTTTTAAAGAGGAAGGAGACAGTTCATGCTGAAACATGTTTCTTAATTTTATTTTTAAAATTGCCTAAACTAAGAAAAAAAGAAAAATATTTTTTAAAATCTCTAAAAAAATTACCATCAAAATGCAATTTACAACAACCTGGAAATAAAAATATTTAATAAGTAGAAGGGGGATGGAGGGGGTGCTGGGTTTGCTGTTGAGCATTTCTGCCAGCAGAGCTGGAGTCACTTGCCACAGCTGCTGATGGCTCTGGGGAGCGGAGTAGGGCTTGCGAGCAAATTTCTCTGCAACGCAAGAACGAGTGCTTCCTGGAGGAACAACTCCCCAGGGAATTGTCAGGCCCATTTGCTTCTTGTGCAGAGCTGTAGTCACTCCTGGAGTGTTTTCCCCCTGCAGGAGGTGCCAGAAGCAGGGCCCTGCTGGCAGCGTGGTGCCCCCTCTTCCAGGCTCGCCTGCCACACTCTTCAGCCACCCTGACAGTTGATTAATGCCTCGGCTCTGGAGTGACAATTCTGCTTCACACCTTCATCCATCATCCCTGCACCATTTCCTGGGGGCCTCAGGACCCTGACAAATTGTCATATAACCTAGCGGGGACTTGCTGTTCCTCCAATTGTCTGTCTGAATAAGTGTCCTCTTTTTTTTTCAGAAGTTGCAAGAGGAAGGAAAAGAAAGGGCTGGAAAAGGGCTTAGATGCCTACCACAGGAAAAGGAGATTGGTGTGATTCAGGAAGGTGGCTAATTCGCCTTTTAAAACTTTTATCCCAGCCATGTCCCTAGGAAAGTTGCAAAATCCAGTCCCTGGCTCCCCATGGATGGGGCATGGTTTGAGGTGATGTTTTGCAGGAGAACTGTGGCAGGGCTAGGACGTAGGTGAGAAATGAATCCTGGTGTGGAACCCTTCCTTCAGACTTGTAGGGGTGCCAAAAAAGTTTGTGTTTCCATGCCTCAGTTTCCCAGTGTGGGATGGATGGCAGTGCTGGAGAGCAATGAGTCTCCACTTTGGGAGAAGTGACCTGGGGAGACCCTGCAGGGAGGCAGATCTGCTTGTGGTGTGGGACTGCCTGTGAGCCCCTCTGAGCCCCTCGGGCTCTGCCTCCTTTGCCTGTCTCTGCAGAAGGACAAGCTGCTGTTAAGGTCTGGTATTTGGTTTTTACACCTGAAACACAAAAGGAGCTCCCCCAGTGCCCTTCACAATGTCACACTGCAATGGCACATGGAATCGCTGCTCCTGGAGTTGTGCTCCTGCCTACGGGGAAGGCGAGATGAAATCCAGTTGAGAGGCATTTATCTTTTCACCTTTTGGGCAGGGATGTGTGCCTGCTTGTTCCCACCAGGGGAGGGAAGGGGATGGCATTAGCAAGAGGTCCCTGTCTGCTGCTCTCAGGGGACAATTTCCCCGGGGACAAAGGTGGCTTCTTTTCCCCGAGTCTTGCACAGCCGAGTTTCCCTCTGTCGCAGGGTCAGCCCAGGCACAGCACAGGTTTGTGCCACTGAGCAGCACCAAGCCTGGGACCCATTGGGCTCAGGTGAGGACCTGCTCCCAGAGCTCTGCTAGATCCTGAACGTGGCAGCACAGCAGCTTTTACCCACTGAGAATCTTGCCCACAGCTTCAGCCTGTGGAGAAGACACCCGAGGGACACAGCCCCAGAGCTGTAGATCTCTGCCTACAGAACTCTTCAAGGGAGACAAACCATTGAAGGGGATAGACAGAGCAAACAGAAAAAATAAACTCTGAGTGACTCTATTTGAGCACTTATTTGGAGCAGCTTTGCCTGACTTAAGCCAGCTCCTCTGCACTGCCTGACTGCTGCATCTCTGGGTCATGCAGCTCTGCCAGGACCAGTCTGGGCCAAATCCTTTCCAGAGCATGGATTTTATTTTTTTTCCCCCTAATGGCACAGAATGCTACTTCTGACTTCAAATCCAAGCTGGGTATTTTCTCTAAGCTGAGGAACTGCCTCTCCAATCACCCTGGTGGGGATGGATGTGGTTGTTTCTTCTTCATCAGCCTACAGCTGCCTGCAAAGGAGAGCCTTGGGGGTGGCAACGCTAGCACCACCTCCAGTCACTCCACACCTTCCTCTACTCACTCCTGAGTCATCTTTTTTAATGTGGGCAGCACATCCAAAAACGACCGTGAGGTGGGAAAGTTTCCTTACTGGGACATCAGATGGAGCAAATCCCATCTTCCCAATACACAGGTTTGCTTTGGGATGCATACAGCACGGTCCTCACATTTTATTAGTGAAAGTGTCAACAACACTGCAGGTAACAGCTGGAGAAGAAAAGAGCAATTTGATTCTTTCACAAAAAAACTTTTGACCTTTTCTCAGCCAGTTTCCTACATTCTCTTTTTGCTTTAATAACAAGGGTGACATTTTGAGGCCTTTGGAACTCCTCCAGTCTCTGTCTACACTTTCCTACTTCAACTATTTTCTGAAATAAATGAAAGCTCTAGCACCAGCTGCGTGTCTGAGAGGGGGTGTCAGCTGCACACCAGAGCAGAGCTGGGAGATTTGCAGTCTGTTGGAACAGGTACCAACCACCTTCATTTAAAAACAAGTCTGGGAATATAAATGTGCTTGTTGGGTTATGGAGTTTTCTTGTCTTTATTTTAAGAAAATGCAGGAATATCCTTCTCTCTGATGCCTTTGTTTATTATAATGGGATTCTCTAGAGCACATGCTCTACCTGTTCACTCCTGGAATCATTGGGGAAATAAGCAAACATCTGTTGATGTGGGAAGTGAAAGCTCCAAGAAAGCCCTTTCCCTCTGCAGGAAAGGTCACTCATGCCCTGTGCTCCTTTGGCCAGGCCCAGGTCTGACAAACATTGTTGGTGGGTTTGTTGCTGCTGTCATTTCTGTTTGTGATTTGAATTCAAAGGTCAAATTTGATTTAAATAACTCATGGTCACTTGTAATCAAAGCTAATGAACAAGTAAATAATTCAATAATTAAAAAAACCCTCTTTGCCAATAAGTCACTTTGCATTTGTCCAGCCAAGGATGATATTGCAAATCTAAACAAAACAAGTCAAAACACGTGTGCAAGCACACTGAGTGGGACTCACATGGGAGCAGATACCATCTGGAATCACAGTTGTTCTCACAGCCAGAAGAGGCAGAAAGATGCTGTCAAACAGGAGAGGTGCACAAGTGAGCCATGGGAAGTTCCTTGGTCAGTGTGGAGGTGGCTGCTGAGCTTTCCCATCTTGTGACCAACCTCTGCCCTTTGCTCTCTGTGCTGCATGAGTTTTGTTCTAGCTGGCAAGGGGAAAGTGCTCCTTGTGCCAGAGGTACAAACCCAAGCACAGGGCTTTTTTGTATGGCTTACCAGCAGGGTGGGTGTCTCAGCCTTGAACTCACCCAGGGACACCTCTAGTGCTTGACTCCTGGGAGTGATTCCATGTGCTGGCAGCACAGCAGGCAGCCGCGGGGCAGAGTGCCACGGGTGGGTCTGGGGCTGGACTCTGGGCTGGCAGGAAGCATCTGGAGAGCTGGCAATGGGAACCTGCCCTGAGTCTGAGGGCACTTTCATATCCAGCCACCACATGGCACAAAAGGCAGTCCTGCAGCTTCTGTGAATGTTGCACACAGCATCCATTAACAAAGGCATTTCATGTGCACAAAAGGACAGCAAGTCCAGGCTGTGTTTGTTGTCTTTGTAGCTGTTCCAAAGACTCCTAATCTCAGAGCCTCCTGGTTTATGTTTGAGTCTAGCTTTTTGGGTCTGTTACCATTCCTGTAGCTCTTGTCTGAGTTGCAGCCTGTATCGTTTTGGCTTCCATGTGCCCTGTTTGCTACTGAAAGAAAATGAGGTGGGAGCATTGTTACACAAAGAGCCTTGGTGGAAAAATACTGTACTTAAATAAGTTGAGAGCATTTTCACCACTTAGAAAATGCTTGGAGGAGTGACAGCATATGCTGTTCTGTCATTAAAACAAAAGCTGTATTTCAAAAGCTCTTTTCCCCCAAAGATATTATGCAGATATTGCTAGTCTAACGGGAATGCAGAGTGGAAGAGGAGCTGAACTGAGTAGCTGCCACCAAGAGAGGTGGGGGCAGGTGACAGGAATACAGATTTCAGTGGGATGCATTCATGGAGGAAGATGGCAATGTAATTTGCCAAAAGCCTCCTGGAGACAGTTAATAAGCACATGGAAAACTCCCCTTGCTGCAGAAGTAAATCATCACAGAGCAAGAGGAGGGGTACCCAAATCCTTTTTGGCAGGGGGATACTGGAGAGTGCTTTGATGTGGCTCTTCTTTGCCAGAAACCTCCCACCTTCTTACTGGATTTGGATTTTGCTGGCTCACTGGAGCAGGTTGCTGCCTCCTGTGTGTCTCCTGCTCTCAAGGGAAAAGAGGAGGGAGCATATGGGCAGAGCAATCCCAAGACAGATCCTGAGGCAGAGCCAAGAATAAGCTCTGAGCTGATCCTTGTACAGAAATTCAAGCTGGAGGACAGAGTAGAGTTTGAACATTGTGACTGCACTGACACAATTCATGCAGTGTGGAAAACACTTTTCCCCAGGAAGGTTTATGAAATATTTCTTAAAACAGAACTTTGAAAACCCAGTGCAGCTTAGTTCATTACAGGCCTGTGAGCTGGACAGTTCCAGCTCAGACTATACATCTACAAAGAGGAAACTTCTTCATCTTTGTCTGGATTTGGATGGAGCACACGATTAACTTCTTAATCCCCACCAACCAGACTCAGTGGAATACATTGTATGAGTTACATCTTGCCATATTCAGGTTTTCTCTGATGCAATTCTGTTTTAGGTCCTACAAGGTAAGAAAGGCTTTGAAGTTTACCTTTCCTTGGTTCTCACAAAAGACACAGTGGATAGAATGTAGACTCATTCCATGTTTAATGAGTAGCTGATGGCATCATTTTCCTATTTCCAGGTTGCAGATTATTTCAAATTCTTGTGACATGGGAAGGGACTGAGCCACCAGGGCAGCCATGGTGCAGTGTCCTGGGGCTCCCTTGCCCAGTCACTCTCTGCTTTCTGTAATTTTTCATGCATGATTTATATGGTGCAGGGGCCTTTGGAAATATAGTTTCTGAACAGCAACTGAAAAAGAGAAATGAGAGTTTTGACAGTTTGTGTTTTATCTTGGTGTTAAAAACCAGGCAGTGCTGTGCTAAATTTCTGGGAAGTGGGGCTTTTCTAATAATCACCTATGCTTTGCTGAAAGCCATGAAAAGCCTTGTTGAGATGTTCATTTCTTAGAAGATTTGCAGAGCCAAACCTAGCTGAGGACTCTAGCCTGGCTTGTAAAATTTAAAATAAGTAATCATTTTCTGAGGACATAGTGATGGTAGACCTGTGTTGATTCAGGTCCAAGGGACCACTGGACCCCTGGGCAGCCAGAACTGACCTGCAACAAATTGTTCCCTCAGGAAGACAGGGTAGGTCACCTCCCTTTGCCTCTACATTTTTTTCTTGCCTTCCCTGTAGGTGAGATTTTCAGCTTAGCACTGACTGTGTGCATGTGCATTCAGATGATTAATAAGCACCACAAAGCTTGTCTGCTCTGGACTAATTTGGATGGCTGGGAGAAACCTGCACTGGATTAAACAGAGCATTTGTAGGGATGCCAAGTGTGGAAAGAAGCACTGATGGTACAGGCCAAGGGGCTCATATGCCACAAGAGTGAGGATGTCCCCAGCTACTATAAACAAAAGCTTTGGAGATTGCAAAAACTGCCGTAAAGAAGGAAAGTAAGGGGAAATATGAGTTTAGGGGAAGCTTAAAAAGATATTGTTCCCAGTAGTACAGGTGTTGAATACAAAGGGAAAAGGTGTTTTTGTTTTGCAGGCTTGTTGCTGAATGTGGCTTTTCAACTTCTCCTATTTTTGAGATGTTTTGATCAGTAATGGTGTATGTAAGCAATAAAAAAAAAAAGCTAAAACTTTAAGTCCACCCTGTTTGTTCTCATTTTGTTTTGCATGTCCATACAGAACTGAATGGTAAATTAGAGAGGAAGTTTGGAAAGTGCTCTGTGATATTTGAAGACACACTTTCATAGCTGCAGTTTAGAATATTCCCAACCTATTTCACACACATACCCACCCCCCAACATTCCTGCTGTGCAGTAAATGAAGGTAACATTACAGACCTACAGAACATCCCAGCTTTTTGCCAGGTGAAAAGACAGTGGAAAAGTCTGTTACATTTAAAATTGATGGGGTATTTTTCCTCCTTCAGAAGATGTCTAATTAATTCCTGTTTTCTATATCTGAAGTAAAATGAGCATGAGGAAGGCTTGTGCAAGTTCAAGTAAACCAAGGGTGTGGTCCCCCCTGACTTGTCAGCTGTGCTCATGTCATCCTTCTTTCAGAGGAATCAGGAGCTCAGATCTTCTGGAGTGTGCAGAAACCAAGATCATTTCCTTCCTCTTTCCCCAGGGAATTCCTTTTCATACCATGTCTGCATCCCTGCAGTTTTCCTAATTCAGAAGTTTCTCTCTTTGCGGCTGATTCCTCTCTCAAACCCCTCTTCTTATGCATCCCCTCTAAACTTTTAAGTGTGTTTGCCTCTTCAAATCACTGTTGTTTTTAAATTTAATCATAAAGGGGTGGGGAAGGAGGGAAGAGTGTGAAAAACGTGTTAAATGAAGAAGAAAATCAATTTTGCATTTGCCACATCTCAGCAAACACTTACCCAACCCTGCCCCTCCCCTGCCTGCCAGTGCCAGGCACTGTGGCTTAATCCCTTCTGCATCTTTTTCAAGCTGCTTGCATCAGGAACGGGTTGCTTTTCCATGCTGTTGACCTTTGAGTGAGGGCTGGTGTCCTTGAGGCATAAGGCAATTTAAAAACCCTCCTCTCTGCAGAACTCTCAGAAGCTCAGCGAGGTTTGTGGCAGCTCACACAGCGGCACCTGATGAGCAGCATCCCTTCTCATCACGGGTGACACTGCCACTGCCACCTGCTGCTGAGCAACCAGGGGGATGCTGGTGCAGTGAGGAGATGGCAGCAGCCCACCCCCTCCTCCCCACCCTGCTCCAGCCCAGGGAGGGGAAAGGGCACCAGCTGGTGCTGCTCTGGCTGTTTGTGGATGCCAGGAAAAGGAGTCTGATAAAGGAGAGCAGGGCGCTGTGTTTTGGGTCCCAGCACCCGCACAGGGTTTCTCCTCTGTGTTCTTGCTCTCAGCCTTTCGTCTTTATTCTCACTAGAATTGCTCCTTCTCCCTGCTCTCCAGGCTCCTCTCAGGAAATGCTCAGTGCTGGAGGAGGTGTGTGATGTTGGGAGCTGCAAATGCTTTTGGGTTAGATCAGAGCTGTCAAAGAGCTTTCATTCTGCAGGGATAAGGCACTGGCCTTCTCTCAAATCCTAAACAGGTACCTGGCCAGGTCTGTGTAGTTCTGCCTGTGGGCTCTGCTTTCCTTCCACGGAGCCTTCCATCTGACACAGGAAATATTTGCCAGACATTGAGGTGGAAAGTAGTCCTGAGTTCCACATTTCAGGTATGCTTTTTGTGTTTCAGCAGGCTGTGCAGTATGAGGTTCCCAAAGAACAGGCCAAGCAGTGCAGCCAGAGAGTCACAGCCATCTAAACACACATCCAGACTTTTGTCAGTGCCTGCCCACTAGAACAAAAATATGAGACAACTTCCATTCTCATGGGAAAAAAAAATTAAAAATATGTAGTTTTTAAAAAGATTCTTGCTTCACTTAAAAGTCTAAAATATTCTCAAAAAAATGGGAGGCTTCTTCTTGATAAATTCTATGACTAATGTTGTCAAAATGCCCCAGAAAACATCCCCATCTCATTCTACAAACTTTGCTATAATGTGAGAGTTAAATTAACTAAATAACAGTAATGTTGATTCCTTCTCCAGCTCTGGCATGAATTAGATATTCAGCCTAGATGGCTGGAGTAGACATACACCCATGGACATTTTTGTTTCTAATATTAGTTACTTGTTTAATTTGACTTGTCCACATTATCAACAGCAATTCTTGTGTGCTACATGGCTTGAAATTACCCTGCAAGCCACAGTTTTCATCAAAGAGCTCAAAAGACAGCAGCACAAAGGATCTCTCTCTGGTTTTTATTCTTCTGCCAAACCTAGATTCCAAAGTAGCAGGGTACTTAAGCAATTCCTGCTGGAGTTTCTGTTTGTAGCTGGGTTGTTTGGCTGATGCACAGCTGTAAATGAAGCTATGAGAAATACTTCATCAAGATGGCTTGGTTCAAAGCCATCCTCTCAATAGAAGATGATTGTTATACTTGGGCCCAGTGCCTAGAGAAGACAACCTTACATAAGCAAATAAATATTGTATCTGCTTTTCATCAGGGCAGGATGGACATTGAATGCAGAACTTTGTAGAGCATGAATAAAACTTTGTTAGGAATGCCTTGGGACATTTGAAAGCTTTGTCTTAATGTTCTGCAAAATTTTAAGAAATTGGCTCCTTTTAAAGTTCTGAAATTCAGGCTGAAATTCTAATCTAGGGTTATTCTTGTAACATAAGAACATCTCTGGAATTCCACACCAAGACAGGCTCAAGGGTGTCAGTCAGCGTCAGGTTTGACTACAGCAAGATGCTGTAAGAGCCTGATAGGAAAGAGAGGGCATCTGAAAATCAAGAGATATTTCAGAGGGCATCATCTCTAGGTTTTCAGCCTCTCTAGCAGCCTCTGACCCAGCTCTGAGATGGGCAGAGCCACAGGTGGGGCAGAGATCACATTCTCTGAGGCATCTCTGACATGTTAACATCTTGGAACTTCTCTAACATTTTATTCCAACCAAGAATACCATTGTTATCAAAGAAATCCAAGGTCAGACTAGATGGTAAAAATGGTTGTTTCTATCATTGATTTCAAAGAAAGGATCAGCCACTTTTGCAACATGGTCTGACCTGCAAAAAAAAAGGCAGAAGAAACCTTATCATTATTCATACCTTCATCAAATTTATAACTTTTAAACAAAAGTAAGTTCATGTTTGAAATAGATTGGCTGGGTTTATAGAGCTGTGCAGCTCCCACTTGCAGTTCCCCAGGTTTTCTGTTCCCATGGTTATTTACCTGAACTCTTGAACATCTGCATCTCACTTCAGTATGCTTTTTTCTTTCTTCGGTGACAGCAACAGTGATTCTGTTATTTCTTTGACTTCTGATCATGCAGCTAGGTGTCTCACCACAAATCTAGCTCACCTGAGTATTCAGCAGAATGAAACAGCCCATGGTCACACATCCCCCTTGATAATATTTGCTGTTAGGTGGTTATTTTACGAGATGCTCCTTAGTAAGGCATCAGTGCAGAGTAAATTGGGGGATATAAAGTGTTGGCTTGTTTTGCAGGATGCTGGCACTGCAGTTTTTAATGTCATCAGTGCCCATTGTAGCTGTTATTCCCCCTGCCCCAGGTTACTACTGCCCTTATGATCTGCCTTCAGATCAAGGAGCGAATGCTTTGGTGATGTTCAGCCAAATAAACCCACGCGCCTCTGTGATTTAAGGAGAGCATTTTTATTTACTTCCCTTTTAAAGCAGATAGATGGGGATTATCCTCCCAGCATCTAAACTATCTCCTCTGACAGCTCCTTGCATCAAAACCTCCTCAGTGATGATCTGGAAGAAATCATCCTTGGCAGAGATGCCTGTGAGGGTGAGAGAGGCAGGGATGGCAGCGGGGCTCGTGCTGGGAGTCCCGGGGGGGTGCTGGCTGTCCCAGCATGAGGAGCTGCCTGGGACCAGGAGCTGCCTGTGCCTGTGCCTGTGCCCTGCCTTCCCAGGCTCTCTTTTCCACCAGCTCCTTTGCAGACTGTCTGCCCCAAAGTGCCCACCTGTTTCTGGCTCCCCTGGGCTGGAATGAGCAGTTTTTATGAGAATAACTACAGGCAGTTACTCCACTGGTGTTTGCTGTGGTGGAAACTTGGAGACTTGCAGGAAGACCTGGGGCTCTTCAGTCCTAGCTCTAAGGAGTACTTTAATTTATTTGAAGACAAGTAATAACCACTTCAGCTGTTGTTTCCCATTCAAAGGTCAGGCTTCAAATACCAAATCCTTGGTACAGACTTCTCACTAACAAGCTGCAAGGCTGTCATTATTCTTAGAAATAAACAAACCAATAATTTTGTACAGAGTGTCTGAGAGGATGGTGTTATATACACAGATACTTTCTGGACTGGAAAAGGGTATGTTTTGCCTTTCAAATTTTTTCTGATTTATTCAGTTCCCCATAAATAATCCCATAAATGGAGTGATTCTAAAGGAAGAAGTTTTATAACTGTTTTGAGTAACATTTGTTACTCAAAACAGTTATAAAACTGTTAATCATAAAGAAAAACCCTCACTGTTAACTTTATGTTAATCATAAAGAGAAACCCTCACTGTGTAGGACCAGCAGTGGCACTAGAAAATGAACCATATAAATTGCTCTGAAAGTACTAATTGCAGCCTGATGAAGTTTGCTGCATCTCTCTGATGTTTCTGTGATGTGATGACAAGCCACCTACTCGATTTACATCAGCTCACTTCGAGAAAGCAATTGACTGTTAGAGAAGGATCATTATTTAAATGAGTTCTTTTTAAAAGATTAAGTCAAGACAGGAAATTGCCAGAAAGTGTGAGTGAATAGCAGAGAAATTCAGGTAATCTACATCACCAGATAGACAGTGATCTGCATCTCTTAAATGCTTATCTGCCCATGGCATGGGCTGTGATGGACCAGAACTGCTCAGAAGCAGAAGCAGCAACATAGGCTGATCAGAGGAATGATCTTCTAGTTTGGGAAGTATCTTTATAAAACTATCCTATTCACTGGTTATGTCCCATATTGTCCCGTTTGGGAACTGTTCATAGATGTGATTATCCATTCCATCATGGTATTCAGCTCTATTTGAAGTATAGTCCTAAATGAAAGCAAAAGATTAAAGAAATGCTCTGGGTTAGACTATTGAACCTTCTAAGAAAATTAGATTAAAGTATTTCTTCTGTGAGTCATAAACTGACCTTTCATCCTTGTTGTTCTCGAAAGATATAATCTCTAGATATTCACATACTTACAAATACTGAAATACCTTTTTATTAAAAAAAAAAAGAAGTAATGATTTACTTAGGTGATATTAAAAATAGCCTGACAACTTTTATTGTTCTTCTAAGCACTACCATGTAAGCCCCTTTAAGTGTAACCCATCTGAGTCACATCAAATGAGAATAATTTGGAGATGTCAAGGGAAGCAGACTCTTGTCAAAGGGTAATGGTCTCCTGCTGCTACATGAATACAGAGTATTTATCAGAAATAAGTATGAAAGGGAAGTGAAGGAGAAACATAAGGCAGAAGTATGGAAAAGGATCATTGCTCTTATGCCACAGTTAATTTGTGTTTGCAAGGGGAACATGCAGGAGGAACCTGAGATGCTCTGGTGTCTGTGGCATTTGTGAGCATGAGGGGCCTGTGCATGTCCAGCAAAGTGACTGTGTTCCAGGGGAAATGTTTTCAGAGTTAATTCATTAACACTTTGCATGTCCAGCAAACTGGCTGTGTTCCAGGGGAAATGTTTTCAGAGTTAATTCATTAACACTTTGCATGTCCAGCAAACTGGCTGTGTTCCAGGGGAAATGTTTTCAGGTCCTGGTGTAGGAGAGCAGACAGGGGTCTCCTCCTGCATGGTAGAGTGGTGCCAGACTGGAATGTCACCAACCTCATTGTTAATATTTTTAATTTATCTTGGGACAAATAAGGACAGATGAAAATCCTGCTACAGTGTGCAGGCTGTTGTGGGGACCAGATACAGCTTCAGCAATGCTCTGTGTTGAATTGCTCTTCCTTCCCTTTCCCTGAGGCACACCACGCTGCTGAGTGTCCAGCAAGGACCCCAGGCAGAGGGATGTTGTTACTTGCCCCTGTATCAGGCAGTCAGCCACAGGTTGTTGCTAACACTGATGGGGCCAGGAATTGTTGCTTTGGGGGATTTATTGGCACAGCTCAGCATGGCTTGTCTGGCTCTGGGCACATCCACTCAGGATGATCAGGACCTGGGTTTCCTCCAGTGACTGCCAGCAGAGTAGCTGACCCTACACTAGTGTAGAATCATTAGCTGCTGTTTCTGTTTTGGAAGCTGCATTTCATCTCTCTTGCCAAGCACCTGTCATTTTTTGAGCATTAATAACTGTAATAACAAGCAGAAATGAAACTGAGAGGTCCTAGATTGGCAGACTTTTAAAGACAACTCAATACTGCATAGTGACTTTAAAAATTAATTTATAAATATTTAAAGCTATGAATATTTCAGTCTTTTGAATTCATTTTGTTAATCATTTAGCTATAAAGTACATATCACATTCTTTACCTCCTGTTCAAATTGCATTTTATTACATTTTGAAAGCAGTCTGCAGATGGCAGCTGCAGCAGCTCAAGATCTTAGGCTGTGTTTTGCAAGTGGCTCCTTGGGTCTGTGTTTCCAGGGAAGAAGTGGGGACTGTTTGATGCATTTCTTTTACATGCTGAGTTTCTTGCATTTGCAACCTGGATAATGATTCTAGTCACACAGGCACTTGCTGCCCTCCTGTGCATTTGCAAACCAAGGCTTGGCATATGCACATCCAGAGGCTTTAAAAAATGCTATTTCAGGAAAAAAGTACTTTTGCCTTCTTGCTAGAGACCACATCTTACATTCATGGCCAGAAACAGTGATGGCCCTCCTTTGCAAATAGCCAGACCATCAAAGATTTAACAAAATTTAATTAACATCTTTGTGATAAATGAACAGTATCACAGGCCAGATCTTATTATCCTCATCACTCTTTTGTTAGACAGATAAGTAGCTCCTTCATAATTATCAGTCTGTTGGAGCACAGACTGACATCTCATTGTAGGCTTGTGCAATATCAAAACTAGAGGTGCACAAGTGCACCACAGCAGTAACAGGGACTGCTGCCCTGCAGCCATTTGGGAGCCCTGTTGACTCTGTAAGACCAACAAAGTAGTGCTGAGCTACAGGAAACTTAACCACAAAATCTGTTGGAAATGTGCTCATTATTCCATCTCAGAAAACTCATTCCACACTTATGAGGAAAATATATGGAGAGAGGAGACCCAGGGTGGGTATTGCACAGCCATGTGGACACAAGCTGCTTTACCTCTCTTCAGAGACAATAGAGGAAGATTAGAGCAAATAAAGGCCTAATTTAGTTTCTCTTAGGTGCCTGACTGATAGGATGGAGATAAATCACATCTGTATTCTCAGTATTTCGTATTTGTGTCTTTAACAAAATTTTCTTGGATCTGCTCTCAGAGCATAAAAATATCAGGCACCCTAGAAATCCATGAGACTCCCATCCTTTATACTGGACATCCAGTGCAAGCCTGTAGTGCTGTCTGCATCTTTAAAATATGTAAAGTGGGGGTAATATTTTCTGTTGTCATAGAGCTGCTGGCAGAGTTAATTCATTAATTTTTATGAAGCATACAAGCCCTGTGGTGGAAGAGTCGGGCAGGAAAGCTAATGAGAAAATTTAGGATGGCTTTTGGGCCAGGTGGATGGGTGGGAAACAAAACCTTTGGCCATGTACCAATTTTCTCTTCAAGGAGAAGATAAAGATGATGTTAAATAATGACTTTGTTGCTAATGAGAATCGCCCTTGTGTACCTGAAGCAAACACTGCAGTCAGGATTCTCCTCCTGCAGTTTGCTTTGCTGTAAACTCCCTAGTGAAAATCACCTCCTTTGCCTTGGATCCCTGCTCTACAGAGAGGGGATCTCACAGTTTGTGCTGGCTGGAATTGCCCTGTACTGTGCTTTCAATCAGAAAATGCTGTCTTGAAACCAGACATTTTCCAGGAATCTTGTAATTGCAGGGACTTTCATCAAAAGCAGTCAAGTCTCAGCACTCCCTGTCACCAGATCCTCTGTAGGGCAATGACCTGAAAGCCAGTTACTCAGTTATAATGTGAAATGATTAAATGCAATTACAGTCTTAATGATAAAATCTTCATCTTTCATCTCCTTCCACCCCCACAGTGTGTTCCTGGGTACTTGCCTGGAAGGACAGGGTCCTGGCAGTCCATTCAGGGCTGCTGGAGCTGTGAACTGGCAGTGCCACGGTGCTCCAGTGAGGGGACAGAGCAGGAGGGCTCCCCTGAAGGTGGCACTCCCTGCCCCTTGCCCTGCTCCTCCCTGGCAGAGCTCTGCAGGGGCACAGTGCAGGGGCTCCTGCCAGCCCAGCCTGGTGCTCTGTACCTCATTTCAGGTCTCAGCAGCAGCTAAATTCTTGCTCTGCTTAAAAGTGACCTTGGGAATTCAACCCAGAGCCAGATGCTGCTATTTGTGCCTCTGCAGGGATTCCCTGCTCCCATGAGAAAAGCTGGTAGCTGCAGGGCTCTGTGCTCTGCAGAGTGACAGAAATTTTGCTCATTCCTGTTGCGCTCACTTGTGCTATCAGGATGATGATGCTTTATGCTGAGTGTTTGAAAAATTTTTCCCTTTCCGTTTGCTCTCAGTCCTTTGCGAATGGATTTCTGTTGGATTTGTCTTACTGCTGCAGTTACCTATGCTCTGACTTGTCTGACCATGAGGCTGCTCTGTGACAATGAGTGTGTTTGCTCAGCTAGCTCTTAAGCTGCCCAGCCTGCTCTCACAGGTTTACTTGTCAGGGTTTCGGTGCAGCAGAAGTACCCAGCTGGATTTGACACATACCGATCCAAATCTCCTCTTTGTCAAACAAGTTTTGCTTGGCTTGATCAGCTGTTAAATTTCTTATTTTACTTGGGCTCTGGCATTTCTGGGAGGTTTTCACACTGCCCTCCTTGGTGACTTGCCTGAGACCAGTTGAGAGCTGGAATGAGTAACAAGCACTTCCCAAACCCCTGCTTTACCCCTGTAACTGAAACATGAACACAGCAAACCAGACAATTCTTCCTGAGTTCACTCCTAGGAATACAGCTCAGAAACTTCCAGCTGCAGTGAGGTTAATGCAGCAGGAGGTAAAACAATAAATGTGAGAAGAAAGTTTTTGAGGGAGGATAAAGGATGTATTAATCTCTCCATCAGGATGATCCCTAGCTCACATACACAGTACTTCAAAGTCGAGACTGCATTTCATCTCAAGTCTTTTAAAGGACCTATGTGCTTCCAAGCTGCCTTTAGCAGAAATTCAGGCAGACCAAGTGCCCTTTTCTCTTTCCCTGTATTTTATTTTAATAGTTTTGCAGCCTTTCTTATGTCATCTGGATGCATGTCTCATTGCTGAAGCACTCTTTTGTGAAGAACTTGCCCTGATAAGCCAGGTACTCAGCAAGGGAAAGCAATGATCATGAAGAAAAATAAGAGTAAGCAAGTTTGCCACATCCTTGCCGATGTTTCACCTGAGTCAGCGCTGTATGAAGGGTTTGTGACAGGAGCAACTCCTTAGCACCAAGGTTATAGAGGCTTCCCAGAAATGTGAGGCAGCTCTCCATGAAGCCTGTGAAGTCTCTGGATTCTAAGTGTGAGTGCCTCAAACCAGCTACTTTTTCAAGTCTTTCTTTTGGGATGCAAATCTTAACCCCAGGGGCCATGAATTGTACACAAGTTAGATGGCTGAGCAAAGGAAAAAGACTTCAAAGGCTTGTTGTCCTTCTTCAGGGGAATCCTTGCTTCTCGTGCTGTTCCCTTTCCAAATCTCAGCAATTTTAACTGGCTGCTTGAAATTCACTTTCTAATCTCAAATCCCACGCGAACAAACGAGGGCGGAGTGTGACACTTCAGAGTCAACAAAAACAACTCTCTGCCATGGGCAAAAGCAGGGTACTTTATTTTGAAAACTGCCTCGTGGTCATCACAGTGCAGCTCCTCCCTTGGCCTGCACAACCCAATACACTCAGCAGAATATTTGTTCTGTGTTGGGATAAAGGATTGAAATTCCTGCTCCAAAAGTCCACACGTATCACTCAGGGGAGAGCAGAAAACAGGCAAAACAAGGGAGCCCTGGCAGAGCTGCACCATTACTGACTCAGCTTTATTTGAAATGGGCTCTCCAGCAACTTCTGGAGTGGGGCTGGCACTGGGACCACAAAAATACCTGCTGTGTCCCAGCTGGGAGAGGGTGAACAGGGCATTACTGAATGCAAGGGGGGCAAGGAAGGACAGGGTTTGGTTCCCACCTTGCCAGTTTTTAAGGGTGACTGCTGTCCTCAGGAGAAAAAGAGAAAGCCTGGCACAGCTCAGTTTTTTCCCCTTGGTCTTGTTCCATTGCTTTCTATGCATTACCCAGGCTGCTGGAAGCTGATAATAAAAAAAATACCTTCTATTCCAGCTACTTGTTTTTTATCAATTGCCTGTGGTATTGAATATCTCACCCACACTTTTGAGCATCAGGCAGGTTGTGATACCTCACTGTGTATGCAGTTGGCAACATTGCAAGTGAGTTTAATGCCAGATGTGTCCCTAAAAATGACACAGGAAATCATGTTGGTGTTTGCAGTAAGCAGTTATTTTATTTTTCTTGGTGACATTCCAAGATCAGGTTTTGAATAAAAGAAAAATGATTTTTTTGTGGACAGAGATAATGTTCTTCAGAATGGTTTGTCCACTGGGTGTTTGTTATCATAATTAAATTTATTGTTCAAATTAAACAAAAGCAAGTTTTTCCCCAAAATTAATTAGTCTTCATAATTAGAAATTGTTTTTCAAAAATTCATTCAATTTATATGCTAGAAATTACCTAGATTATGTTTTGCTGACAGATATCAGAGTTGGCCATGCATACCTAATGCTCAGAGATATATTAATTACCTTGCTTAAATAGCATGCTCTAATACATTAATAACTCCGTGCCTTGGAGAACTGCTGCTTGCTGAAAGCTTTTTATTGAGATGCAATTTCTTGTGATGCAAAGTTCCTCCTCAGATGACATTCATGCTTAGGCAGAGTTACTGAAAACAATCTGATAATAAGGTTGGAAGCACTTTCAACAAAACCTGGTGTAGCTGGACAGCTGGAGACTGCTGGAAAGCAATGGCTTTGTAAAATCAGGCTTAAGTATGCTTAAAACAAATGTATCTTCCTAAAAACACACAGGAAAGGTAGGGACATCTTCCACTAGACCAGGTTGCTCACAGCCCTATGCAACCTGGGCTGGAACATTTCTTCACTGCATGGAAAGGCAGACATGGGGCAGTAGGATTATACCAAAGAACAGGCAAAAGGGTCACAAGAAATGGGAAAAAAAAACAAACCCTGGGGGTCAGTCTGGTTGTTTGACTTCCTGCACTGAAAATCATGGGCTAAGCTCAAGTCTTACTGGGCTTTCCTGAATCCCCAAGTGGTTCATTAACCTCTAGAATGGAAAGGAGCTGGGTCTCAGATATGAAAATACTCAGTTCTTGAAGCACTCTTGCAAAGTTTTTCTACTATTTCTAATTCAAACAGAAAAGAAAGAGCTTCTATCTACTTTCATGCCACAAGAGAGGCTGTCCACCTGTTACAAGTTTTTTTTCTTTTCCTGCTATATTTTTTTTTTCTAGATTCCTTTTTCATGTTGATAAGTGCTTTCAAATCTAGGCTTAAGTTTCATCAGAAGAAATTCTCTTTGTGTAAGGTATATTCAGCAATGTCTCCCCTTCTTTAGAGTTAGCACTAGTTTGGGAAGAAAGCAGCACCTCTGGTGAGCTCAAAACTCCAGTTANGGCTTAAGTTTCATCAGAAGAAATTCTCTTTGTGTAAGGTATACTCAGCAATGTCTCCCCTCTCCCCTTCTTTAGAGTTAGCACTAGTTTGGGAAGAAAGCAGCACCTCTGGTGAGCTCAAAACTCCAGTTAAGCTTGTTGATCCCAATTCAGTTCAGTACTTTGGTTACAATTTTCAACAAAGGGAGGTTAAATTCCCCAAATCCCAGGGAAAGGCATACAGCCCTGTGAATAGTCTGTCCTTAAATACCTGATTTACTGGATCAAAATAAACTTAAGCATAGGTTTATATACACAGAGATCTGGTACAGCAATTCCATCTGGCTGAGAAAGAAAAGAGACCACTAAAGATTCATTGACAGTGAATTTAAAAACACAGTCTGTTTTTAAAAAGCAGTCTTTCTATCTTCAAAAAAAAAAAAAAAAAGCACATTAGAGTTGATCCAATAACCAAGACATTGAGCTGTGTGTAGCTCTGAATCAAGGCACTATGAATATACATGTGGCAAAGACTGAAGCCAAGGTAGACACAGCTGAGTGCTGAATTCCCTGATGAAGCAACTTGTTCTGAAAGTCCTTATTCCTACCCATTTATTTTAATTGATCCCAGTCTGTGCTAAGTTATTTTAATGGTCTCATTATTCTGAACTTCTAATAACTGAGTTTTAAAAGGAACATATTTCACAAAGACAACTTCAATAAATAAGATCAAAGCTATACTGGGCTGATTGGTTTGGGTTTTGTCCTCTGCAAACAGAGACATATGCCTGATGCATTTTTCAAGAGTGGGGATTAAGGGAAGTCAGTATTAACATTAAAGGTAAGGAAGGTTGGGCCATTCAGTAGTTTGCAAATGTCAAAAATACTGTGTTGATTACCATCATTTGGGGGGGCAGGGGTTTACCAAAAGCACAGACAGAATTTTAGGTGTTTAATTTTCATTTTGAAGACCCCTTAGACTGTAGTACAATGTCCCCTTTGGCTGCCTTCAATTCCTCACCTTTATTAGGAACACAGCAATTTGAAAATGGAAAACAGCAGAGGGAAGTGCCAGGCAGTGATAATGGCAGCTCGCAGAGCTGCTCTGCTAGCACCTGTGAACAGCCAGGAGCACACAGAGGCTGGAGGGAACAGCCTCTGCAGGCAGTGACACCTGGAAGGACAAGGCAAAGGAGAAATTACCTCATTATTTTCCTAAGTAATACAAACAGCACTTGTACTGGTGTGTGGGAGTTCCCAGGAGCACAGCTCAGCTTTGAAATCAGGCGTTGGAGAGGAACACGTACAAACAGCCCTGCAGTGCTGCCAGAGCTTTGATAGCCTACAAGGGAGACTCATTTTCCATTTTCTGTATAGAGAGAGTCACTGGGCAGTCAAGGGAGGCTGGGCTTTGCCAAGATGCTTGTTTATAATCTAGGCTTAAAATAGGGTTGCTGCTTGCAAACGTGGTACTGGTGAGATCTCTGAAGGAAGGGATTGTCTGCTGTGAAGTTCTAGGACTGACACAAAAGTTAGAAGAGAAATGAACTTTAAATTCTGTCCAGATACTGCATGGCTTTTTTCACTGAATTGCTGTAAGATGTGGTATTAATAAGCAAAGAGGTCAATGGCACATCAGAAATAGGATTTGGATTGTGGCACCAGGTAAAACACCGAGAGTTCAGAATTCTACCCTTGTTCCTAATTGAGAGGTATAGTATCACACCTCTTAAAAAAAAAGGCATATTTCCACATTCCTTTGGGAGAAAACAGAATTTAATGTAGTTTCTGACCAATGTTTTCATTGTAGTTTGGTGTTTATGGGTTTATGTCTCACATGCACTCTTCTTGTTACTTTTGGAATGTTCAGCCAGATCTGTGGGTACTCAGCCAGTTCATGAGGCCTTCATATATTTCCCCTGCTGTAAGATGAGATTAATGTTAGCTATGCAGAGCTCTCACCACAGAAATGGGAGGAGATCTGTTGGTTAATTTTTGTAAATAGATCCAAGGCTATAAAGAACCCTGTAAGCGATAAATACTAGTATTTTTAACATGGCATTTTCAATGGTCCAGGCAGTTTCTCCACTGAGAGGTCCAGCAATGTCAGGCATCAATTTAAGAACATGAATCTATCAGGACAGCAATACATTAGCTCCCAGCACTGCTCTGTCCTCCCCTTGCAGTTACCTTGACAAATCACTCAGTTCAGAGGCACTGCCTCAAACATTATTTCTCTGACAGATAAACCAGGATGCTTCATAAATGTCCTGCATGGAGCTGGACATGGAAAGCTCAGTTCAGGGAAAGACAAGGCACTCCAGGGTGCTGCAAAGAGGGACTGAGCCCAAAAGTGGGGGGAGTCACTGTGAGGGTGGTGAGGCACTGGCAGAGATTGCCCAGAGAAGCTGGGGATGCTCCATTCCTGGCAGTGTCCAAGGCCAGGCTGGGTGGGGCTTGGAGCAACCTGGGATAGTGGAAGGGGTCCCTGCCCATGGCAGGGGGCTTGGAACTGGATCATATTTCAAGTTCCTTCCAACCCAAGCCATTCCATCTCTCTGTGAAAAGGAGTGAGTGGTGATCTGAAGCATGTCCCCTTCTGTTTTTGGAGGGATGGATGCCAGACGATGTGCTAAATAAAGCCTAAGTGAAGAGTGGGATGTGTGACCCTGCGAGCTGGAGGAAGTGAGAAGGACCCTAAAGCTCCTTGTTTATTTCAGCAGGTTAGAAGGCAAAACTGCAATTTGGTTTTTAGGAGAACTTGGATTTTCAGAGTTTGAGGAAACATAGGTTTTATTGACCCAGGGCTGGGAGGTGGCAATTCCATACTCCCACATGGAAGTCATAACCTGCTTTCTAAACCCATGCTGTGTTTCCCTGCTCTGGTGGACCTTTCATTCCCATGGGAAGCAGGGTGGCACTGAACACTGGGCCACCCTAACTGTGGCATAAACAGAGGAAAGTCAGGTAGGAAGAATTCCTGTGAGGCTTAAAATAGAGATAGCCTCACACTTTGCATCCTGATGTTTCAGAGCTTTTCAAGGGTGATGGCCATGATCAGGCTGCTCATAAGGCCATGCTGCAAAATCTGAACTGCATATTCCTCCCTTAGTGGAGAAAGGTTGGGAGGGAATTAGCTTTGTGGCACAGCTAATCTCTGCTGCCTTGGTTATCCTTGCAGCCTGTTGCAGAAATAATTCAGTTGCTGTGGGACCCAAACCTTAAACAGCTTGACTGACATCAGACAAAAAGTCTATAAAAACCTGCAGCAAATCTCTTTCAATAACTTACAGCATGTACTGGGCTTTGCTGTGTCCCATCCTCAGTTTTTGTATGGCAATGGCAGGTTAACAAGCAAGTTGATTGTGGCTCAGCTGCTGGACAAGAACCTCAAATAAGTTTTTCTCTAAGCACATGCTTAGCACCAAAATCTAAGGAAATCCGGTTTTTTTTTCATAAATCACAGTAGAGTTGAGGCAGGATTTTTTCTAGAACAAAGGTGTAAATTATGGTGGTTGTGAACTCCTGTTCTTCTTGCCTTCTCCAGTAACA